>JAOTRH010090053.1:0-16619 GCA_034768845.1 Heliamphora exappendiculata | reverse complement strand
TACTGGGGAGAGAGAAAAAAACTGAGGGAGAGAGAGAGAGAAAAGAGCAGTGACCGACGACGGTGACGGTAATCAATGGTGGCAGCAATGGTCAGTGGCGGCGTCGGAGGTGGTTCGGGTTGTGCGGCGTGAGAGGTTTTCTCCCTGGTTTCTCACTTGATCAGCCCAAACCCTTTATGTATATATAACATGCTGATAGGAACCGTGATAAGTAATTGTAATTAAGGCTCGTTTGAAATGGTGGAAATTAACTTCAGCTTAATGGCCACATTTTTATATATTTAGCTCATCAGTAATAAAAAATTTAATTCTCTTAATTATCAAATAAATATTATATATATATATATATATATATTCATGTGATTATATATATACATATATTTTATGATTATTATCTTTAAAAGGGTATTTATTTAATTTTTTTTAATTATTTTTTATTTTACTCTTTTTTTTTGAGATATTACAGAGAGAGTCCCGAATAAGAAGAGACCAAACAAAATCTAGAATCCTATAGTATGAGTCATCCCTAAAGACGAAGGCGCAAGGCACCCGAGGAGAGCCTAAGAAGTTCTAAGCGAACTAATAGAATTGAAGTTGAATATATTTGGTCAAACCTTCATAGGGTAGCTCGGGCTTAAACTAGACCCAAATCAAGACCTTCAATTGTGGTTGAAAAAAAGAATGGATTCCAAGATGCAACATAATAGTGGCCGAACAGCGCAACATGTAGCAAGGAAAGCTCTTGAACAGATCTCGGTATTACCATTAGCCAAAGTGATTGAGAATGCAGTTCTACCGCGTAATTTTTTTTCACCAAAATTTGAGATGTATGATGGAAAGACAGATCCAGTAAGCCACATTCGGCAATACAGACAAGCAATGGCGCTCTAGAGTGGAAACGATGCACTTTTGTGCCGCATGTTCCCATCCAGTTTAGAAGAAACTGCCATTGGTTCCACAAGCTACCACCCCAATCAATAATCAATTGGAAGCAACTGGCTGAATCCTTCATTGCTCAGTTTATCACCAACAGCAGACATCCGAAAAGCTTCGACACATTGCTTGCTCTAAGAAAGAATGAGGGCGAAACGATTCGGGAGTATGCTTGGCATTACGGGGAAGCATACAATGAGATAGAAGATTGCAGCGAGCAGCTAGCCGTCGCATCCTTCAAAATAAGATTGCCTCCACAAAGCTGTATAAGACAATCTCTCACTAAGAAGATCGTGTCCACTATGTCCGAATTGATGGTGAAAATCGAACAACATGCCGAGGTTGAGGGAGATATAAGCAAAGTCGAACAGAGTGTGGCCTCGGTTAAATACTCAAAAAGGAAGGCTAAAGGGTGAAAGGATCAAAAGCTGAGGAAGAACTCCCATGAGAAAAATGGGTCAATGGATAACCAAGTCCTACAAATAGTGTTTAAAGAGCCTTTGCACAAACTACTTGATCAGATAAAAGACAAGTCCTACTTTTAGTGGCCATCAATGTTGATCGGCGATCCAAACAGACGTGATTCGAAGAGGAAATTTCATTACCACCGGGATCACGCCCACCTAATTGGGAAATGCCGAATATTCAAAAAATACTTGGAAGGTCTGGTCCAAGTAGGGCACATCTTGGAGTTTATTGACAGCGAGAAGACTGCTCAGGAAGAGAGACCACAGGTATAAGACCAAAGGCCTAAACAAAGGGAAGCTCCTCTCGGTGTGGTAAAGATGATCCATGGCACTACTGAGCCAATCACCTAAGCAGTTGTTTGGCATCAAGCTGGCCCACACCATGAAAGTAGATGAGGGCAAACGTCGAAGAACAGAGAAGAACTCTATCTAAAACCAGATGCAAGAGATTAGCTTCTCAAATGATGACCTCATGGGAGTACAGCACCCACATAATGACGCCCTAGTATTAACTTTAGGCATTGCCAACTACAATGTAATGTAAGTATTGATGGACCAGGAGAGTTCGGTTGACATCATGTATTACAGCCTCTTCTAGAAGCTGGGGTTAAAGGACTCAGCACTCAAGAGGTGCATGACCCCATTGATCGGTATCGACATAGACCCGGTGTGGCCAGTAGAAAGAATAACTGTGCCAATAAAGGCAAGGCCTGCAACGGTAAACACTAAATTCCTAGTTGTCAATCAACCTTCTATTTACAATGCTATTGTAGGCAAGACATGGATACATAGTTTTGGAGCAGTCCGCTCAACCTACCACCAGTCCCTTAAGTTTCAAATGGAAAAAGTAGTTAAGATCAAAGGAGATCAGCACACAACAAGGCAGTGTTTCCTAACCACAACAAAAAACAAAGAACAGTACCCTATGGTGAAAACCATCGAGGTGGATGATGGCCCAACAATCTATCACTATAGCCGAACAGCCGAAGAAAAAGTAGTTGAAGATTTGAAGAAAGTTAGTGTCTCGCTAGACGATTCAGATTGGTATTTTTTGCTCGGGACATGCATAATCAAATAAGAAAAAACAGAACTGATGAAGTTTATAAAAAAAATAAGAAAGTTTTTGCATGGGCACCCTACGAAATGCCAGGGATAGACCCTAAAGTGATCAATCATAGATTGAATGTGGATCCCTAAAGAAAATCAGTAATGCAAAGACCCAAGAAGTCTACTCCACATCATGCAGCGGCGGTAGTAGAAGTTCAGCGCTTGAAAGAAGCAAAAGCAATCAAAGAGATCTACTACCCAACCTAGTTGGTAAACACAGTAGTTGTCAATAAGAATGATGGGAAGTGGCGAGTTTGTGTTGATTTTACCGACCTAGATAAAGCTTGCCCCAAAGACTGTTTTCCTCTACCCCAAATTGATCAGCTCATCGATTCAACAACTGGGCAGAAGAGAATGAGTTTTCTAGATGCATACATGGGATACCACCAAATAGCCATGTATCCCCTGAACATGGAGAAAATTGCCTTTATCACTCCTCGGGGCATATACTGTTACAAGGTAAGATGTTTACATAGACGACATGGTGGTAAAAACCAAGTGCCCGAGTATACATTTGGACGACCTAAGAAAGACCTTCGAGATCCTCAAAGCTTATAGATTTAGGCTCAACGCTTTTAAGTGTGCATTTGGTAGGCTCAACGCTTCTAAATGTGCCTTTGCGATAAGTTCTGGGAAGTCCTTAAGCTTCTTAATGATTTACAGGGGAATAGAGATAAACCCCGAACAATTCACGGCTATTCAAAACCTGAAGAGCGCACATAATTTAAAAGAGGTCCAAAAGTTAACCGAGATGATTGCATCACTCAATCGGTTCATTAGCCGAGTATTTAATCGGTGCCATCCAATCTTCAAGACAATAAAGAGAGAAAATATATCACATAATACCAATTGTTTATTAACTCAAATCATACCAATTGAAAAGTATAAAAAAAATTTTCTTTTACTAATTGAACAATTAATATGCATGAAAAAATTATGATCCATTGAGTGTATGCATGTGCAAAAAAATTTTTCTTCAAATTATAGCACATAATACCAATTGTTATGACTTAAAAAAAAAATCAAATGTTGCTCAAAAAGTTATTTTTAATTTTCATTCAAATTTGATACCAATGGATATAAATTATAAGCACATTATGATCTTATGAATTTCAAAAGATATATATACATTCTTAATACATGAAATTCATTTATGACTGAAAGATATGAACATTAAGAGTGTATTGTCTTTATACCTCATGAGTATGAAAATTGAGTATTAAAGAATTAAAGTATAGTATGAATTATGAAATAATATTTTCAACAAAGATATTTATACTCCAATTTGCATATGTATGATTTTTAAAAAGATATTTATTCTTTAAGTCATAGTACATAAGATTTTCAGCAAAAATATAATGCATGACTTAAGCAAAAAAATATTATGATCCACGTTAAGAGCACATTTGCATTTGTGACAAAATGATGATGAGCAATTGGAGCACATGTATAAAATCAAAAATGATACAAATATTAATGAAGATAGAAAGAATTGTATCATGAGAATATTAACTTTGTCAAGTTTCAAGTGATATATCATTTTGAAGTTTTGACTTGACATCCCACAAGTGTTTTGAATTTTTATTTATATGATTTACTTGTTCGCTTGAGTGGAAGCATTTAAACATTTACAAAACAAATTTAGTGGGATCTTTTGGTACCTATACATTCTTGGGTCCATAAGGGTTAGTATTTGGATCATTCTTGATTTTCTAAATGATTTTGTTATCAAAAATTTTTCTTACTCTGTAAGAGCAATTATATGAAGGAAATGATTTATCTTCACTACAATAAGAATTTAATTCATTTAAAGTATTTGTAGTGTTTGAATTAACTTTATCATTGCTATGAGCCATATAGCAAAGATTTACATTTTCGATACATGAATCCTCATTTGAAGTGCAAGGTCATGTTCATTCCATGTTGTGGCATTCATAACTTTTTTCTTCTTCCTTTTAGAATCATTTAAACCTTGGAATCTTCTAACAATTTTCTTGTCTTTCTCTAACAATTTTCTAAGCCTTCTAGTGATGAAATCCAAATCATCATCTTTTTCGTCACTTGAATTTTCTTTTGATGCTTTGAGGGAGATTATCATTTTTCCTTCGTTAAGCTCATTTATTCAGTCATGGAGCACCATCTCATAAGTGAGGAATGACCCAATGAATTCATCCAAAGTCATCTTCTTTAACTCCCTAGTTTCGTGATGGCCGTATCTTTAGCTTTTCATGCCGATGGCAAACCCCTAAGAACTTTTCTCAATAATTTATACGAATGGTAAGTTTTTCTAAAAATATTTAAAGAATTAATGATATTAGTGAAACGAGTATACATATCCGAAATTGTTACATAAGCATGCATTTTGAATGACTTGTATTCACTAGTCAATCTATCTATTCTTGAGTCCTTAACATCTTCGGTTCCTTCATAAGTGATTTTAAGCTTTTTTCAAATTTCTTGAGCACTTACACAAGTCATAATTCTATTATACTTATTTGCATTTAAAGCGCAATATAAAGCATTGATGACACTAGAATTTATTTACAAAAATTTCATATCATTATCATTTAATTCATGGTCAAATTTAGGAACTTCTTTTTCTTCAATGGATTTTGTAGGAACAAAATCACCATTTACTATAATTTTCCATGCATGCCAATTCATGGTTTGAATTAAAATTTTCATGTGTTGTTTTCAAAAAGTGTAATTTTCACCACAAAATAAATGAGATCGTACGGACGATTGTTCCTCACAAAAAAATGTACTGATTTAAGCCATAAATCTTTTCACAAAAACTTTTTAAAAAAAATGTGACCCGTTTTGATACCAATTGTGAGTGTAGGTGCAATCCCAAGAGGGGGTGAATTAGGTATTTAAAACTTTATGCCAATATTGACTCAATTAAACATGTAATTCCAATCGTCTACAAGTATTTTTTAACAAACAAATTCAAGTAGATATAGAATTTAAAGTGCAGAATTAAAGAGATAGAGTTAGAGAGATACGATACCAAGATTTATAAGGTTCAGCGCACCGGCCTACGTCTTTACCTCAAGCAACACCGCTCTGAGGATTTCACTAGTCCATTCTTCAATAGGCGGAGATGCCTATCTCCTTCAAATAGGCAGAGAAGTCTCTCATAAGAATATTCTCTTCCCAAGTTACAATCCCTCCTTATAGGTGGAGATACCTCTCTCCTTCAGTTGGCAGAGATGCCCACTCATTCGGTAGGTGGAGAAACCTCTCTTGAGAAATTCCCTTCTCAAGTGCAAGATTCAAACCCGAATTCAAACCCGAATCTTGCTTTACAAAGAATTGTAGAAACAAGAGATGTACAAAAAAATCACTCTCTTAAAAAGTAAAAAATTACACAATGAATGCACACACTAATTCACTCCCAAAGAATGTAAATATGAAAGCTCAATGAAAAATTCTAATGAATTATACTCTCTTTTAATGAAATTATGAAAAGTATGATAATTTGGATCAATAATTTAAGTACCAATAGAGTATAGATGTGGGAGAGATGAGGGATGATTGAATATGAGGTTTAGAGGGCTATTTATAACCAAAAATTTGAGAACTAGCCGTTGGAGATTTTTGAATATTTAATCCCAAAGTCAAACTAGCCGTTATAACCCAGGTTTTCAATTTTTGGCTTGATCAGCCGACTGACCTAGGAGATCCAGTCGACTGAGCCTCTTTGAACCTTGAAAATAAAATTTTAGCAACTTTCCAGTCGACTGAGGAAGGAAACTAGTCGACTGACTTGCACTGCTGTATTTTTTCAATTTCAAACGATGATATCTCTTTCATTCGAACTTCGAATGAGGTCATTTTTGTATTCAAATTAAAGCCCCAAAAATCTACTTTTCAATCATTCAAGTCTCATGTCAAAATTCATTTTATATAAAAAGTTATGGCCAAAAAACCAAAAATATGTTATTTTTCTTCAAACACTTTTTGCATGTTTTTGGCCAAATTTCTTTTGAAACTTGTTTCTCATTTTTTTAGGGTTCTTTAACTCAATATAAGTTTTGATAAAATATTTTGCATGAGTTATTAATAATCCTATGGTTAATCTAAGGTCTCCTATGAGCTCCTACAAATACGATCATCGGTTGTGAACTTACATAGATTTCTAGATTCAATATACTTGAAATTTTTCGAGTCCTTCAAGTCTTTCTCTTTTCTTCTTGGTTTTCTCATGCTCCATGGATCTTAACCACTTGAATATGATCTTCATGCTTCATGGTTTTTCATTTTGCGTTCTCAATTGTGCGTAACGCTGAACTCCTGTAAACTCACTTAATTGTACAATTAGAACATTTTATTTGTTATCATCAAAACAGATGTTGAAATCTTGTTTAGGCCAACAATCTCTACAAGAAGTCCTTCACAAGCCCCTATCTCTTTTGTGTGCACTCGAACAAAATACAAGATCTCATGTTCAAAATTCATGAAGAAATCTATGGCAATCATACGGGTGGTAGGTCTCTGGCCCACTGAGCAATTTTTCAAAGTTATTGGTGGCCTTATATGCAAAAAGATACAGAGAAGTATGTCCAAAAGTGCAAGAAGTGTCAAAGATTCAGTCTATACATACACGTCTTAGCCGAGGACCTATCACCATTGATAAGCCCTTGGCCCTTGCGCAATGGGGCTATGACATAATGGGCCCCTTCACAAGAGCCACAAGTAACAGAAAATACTTATTTGTAGCTACAAATTGCTTTACCAAATGGGTAGAGGCAGAACTCTTGGCCAATATCAGAGATGTTGACGTCAAAAGGTTCACATGAAAGAATATTATTTCTCGGTTTGACATTCCCCAAGCAATCATTTCTGACAACGGGACTTAGTTCGACAATTTAGTATTCAAGAACTTTTGCTCAAGTCTGGGCATTAAGAATTACTTTTCTACCCCGGCCTACCCACAGAGCAATTGACAAGTAGAAGCCACGAATAAGACCATCATTGATCGACTCAAGAAGATGTTAGATGCTGCTAAGGGAAGATGGATGGACGAACTCCCCTCAGTCCTTTGGACGTACTGGACAAGGAGATCCACAAGGAAAATCCACTTCTCCCTAGCATATGGAGTGGAACCAGTGATACCACTAGAGGTCAGATTGCCAACAATCCAAACAGAAGTCAGCTCGTTCGAACTAATTACACAAACCTTGGCCATAAACCTAGACCTATCCAAAGAACGAATAGCAATGATAACCATTAAATTGGCAGCCTACCAACAAATTCTAGCTAAAGAATATAACAAAATGGTTAGACATTGTGAGTTCGACATAGGAGATCTAGCCTTGAGAAAAGTTCTCGATCACATGAAAGACTCAGTTCAGGAAAAGCTCGGCTCGAACTAGGAGGGCCCTTACAAGATCACCTCTAAAGTAGGCACTGAAGCATACAATCTAGAAAATATAGATGGCAGGGCCGTCCCTAGGCCGTGGAATGCGAACAACCTGCGTAAATTTTATTTTTAAATTTTGAGTTTTTTATAATTTTTTAGCTTGGCAATAAAACGTCGTTGTTCAGCAAAGAATTCTTCTTTTTTCAATCAAAGTTTTTAAAGAACTAACACCCTTCATAAAACTTGGGGGGCACTGTGTACACATTCGGTCAATAAGCCTAAAAATGCTAAGTTCGAAATATATCCGAACTAATTATGTCCTTAATATGAAAATTAATTCCATATTTAGAAAGAATAAGCCTAAAAAAACCAAGTTCGAAGTATATTCGAACTAATTAAGCCCCTAGTATGAAAGTTGATCCCCATACTTGGAAAGAATAAGCCTAAAAAGGCTAAATTCAAAGTATATCCAAACTAATTAATCTGCTAGTATGGAAGTTGATCCCATATTTGGGATGAATAAGCGTAAAAGGCTAAGCTCGAAATATATTCGAACTAGTTTAACCCTTAGTATGGAAGTCAATCCCATACTTAAAAAGAAAAAACCTAAAAAGACTATATTTATCCGAACTAATTTAACCCTTAGCAAGGAAGTTTAAACTCCATGACTAAGAAAGGAAAGCAGCCTAAAAGACATTAAGTCAATAAAAACTTAGTCTGAAACGAAAAAGTTTAATACAAATATAATAAAAGGCAATTTGAGAAGATGGAAAGAATTCTTCATTAAATAAAAGGGGCTGAAACCCTTGAAACTACAAGCCAAAGAGCCCCAACGGGCAATATAGTTACTTAAGAAAAAAAAAAAACAAAGCTTTCAAGGGGCAGAGAAGAGATCTTCGGTGATTTTCACTGGAGTGCCCACCTCCTTGGCCATAGCTGTAGCTGTCGCTTCCTCGGTATTGTCTCCACCTCCTCTTCGGCCGGCTTCAACAACCTCTTCTCCTGCTCTTTCGGCTAAAAGAATGTCTTTTCCTTCCTCCTCATCTGCACACTTGCTCGGTAAAGGAATTTCGGTGTAGAGTGAGGAGGATGCCTCCACCCCAGCAGCTTCAAGTGCATCCTTTCATGCAGCAGCATAAATAATGCCCTGAAGCTTCAGAACCTGCTCCTTGTAGTTGTCTGTGGCTTCTGTCACGCCTTTAGCATAGTCCCTCTCTTGGGCTAGGGTCACCTCAGCTTGAGCCTTCCCAAGTAGAGCCTGTGAGGCAATATGGCTGTCTTATTTCTCTTTTAGGTGCGTATTTAAAGCGATCTTCTTTATCTCCAACTTGGAGACCCTGGTCCGAGCTGCATCAACAATCTTAGTCTTTTCCCGAAGACTACCCTCAAACTTGCCAATTTTTTTTAGGTAATTAAAGTTCGTCTGGCAGAGTTTGGTAAACTCGGCTTCCTGCGCTCCACCTTCGCCATGAGGCGTTGAAGACCCTAAGGCAAAGAAGAATTTACCGATCAAGAAAAGGAAGAAGAAAAGTCACAAGAAAAGGAAAAAAAAAGTTAAGACAAAAAGTTATCTGAATGGAATGGCAAATGGAGGATTTTACCAGCTTCTCGTGGGGGAACTTGCAAACCTCCTCCATGTCCGCTGGCAAAAGAAGAGATTAGGTCAACCGATAGGTAGTGTCCAGAGACATTGCCTTGTCCTTCACATTTATAGGGCGGCCCCCATTTGACAATAGAGGGTCCAAGGCTCATGACCCCCTCAGTATCCATGACCTTCTTCCCCTTCGCCTTTACTTTCTCTTTTTCGTTCTCTTTTTCTTTACCTCCCTCGGTCATGCCCATCGCCTTCTTTAGCCTCTTCAGGGTTTGCGCCGAGACAGAACTTTTGATGGCCAGCATGGATAACTTGGCAGCGAGATCGATAGCCTTTGCTCGACGACTTTCTTCAGCTCTAGCAACGGTGGCCACCATAACCTTCTTCTTGGGGCCACCAAGAGTAAAGAGTGTTGAAAGATCGACAGTATGAGCTTTCCTCTTGGCCATCTTCTCAATATGGAGAAGACCTGATGAATGGGGTCAAGAAGAGGAAGAAGAAATGGAGATTGTGTAACCTAGTGATGAAGGACTGCGCTCGTCAGCTATAAAGGAAGGCTTTGCAATGATCACTTGCCTCTCCGCCCTGGTGAACTAAATGACGACGGCTTCTGGCACTACAATTTGTGCTGAAGAAAGTTCAGCAACCTAAAAACCAGCGATGTTCAGTCTTACAAAGCTTTGGTAGGTGAAAATGTACTTAAGGAGAATATGGGCAGCTCGTCCCAGTCTTTACTGTTCAGGCAACCCTTCGTAGGCCCACACTTTATTCAAATCCTCAATATGGACGCCAGGCAAAGAATCGCAGGTTGAATTGTTGGCAATAGCACCTATACCAAAAAAAGAAGAACATAAGAACAAGAGAATAAGACGGTATCAAATTAACTGAGACAAGATACCAAACACTTGGTGATGAATACTACCGGGTTTTAGTCCATCTTTTCGAGGAACAGTAAAGATATCGTGTTCCTACTTGGATCCAAACTCGAAATTTCCCGTGATGTACAAAAAATTGTCATCAACATCCTTACCAGAGTATGGTAACTCAATTACGAGCTTCTGAGCTACTCTTTTTTCTTTGAAGTAATAAGATCCAGTTGAATGCTTCACCATGTTATAACTGTAAACCATATCCTAAAATACCAAGATTGGTACCCAGAATACGGTTCAACTCTATAACCCCCATGACCACTTTAAAAACATTAGACGAGACTTGCATGTGACTTATCTGGTAATGCCAAAGAACTCGTTGAAGAAGAGGATGAAGAGGGAACCAAACTCCTCATTCCACTATTGCTACAAGTGGAAGGGGGAGTTTTTCTCAATTCCCTTCTCGTGAATCATCGATATTAGCCAAAGTGATGCCAACATCATCTGGAATGTTGTATCAACGCTGAAAATCTAGCATTGCCACCTGCGTCGATACTAACTTTCGAAGTTTGTCTATTAAGAGAAGAGGGGGAGAAATGAATTGAGAAAAAACACAAAGCAAAAGAGCACACTCGCCTCAAGGCGAAAGAAAAGACAACGAGAAGAGTTTTAAAAGCTTATTGACAAAATAAGTGACCGTTGCCTCACCAAAAAATGAGCTTTAGCGCCGAAATCTAGGTTTCTTTGCCGAAAATCGCAAAGGAGTGCTTGACAGAGAAGCTTTCAAAGATTGGAAGTGGAGAAAAGGAAAACTGGTGTCCTAAACGGGTTTTTGTACATGTCAAATTCGAAAAGACAAGCGCATTAATGCGCCGTATGGAGTTAAGGCACGCATCGATCCCTGAAACGACGCATGTCTCTTTAGACGCCAATCGAAACTCACCACGTCATCATTTGGTGGCTCAAGGATGGGTTGTCAATCATGATGGGATACCAAGGCGTTTGGGCACCCGAACTACTACCCGAAGCACCGAATGGAAACCCCGAACAAGGTAGCACCTCCTGTAATGTCTACACCAAACATAGACCTGAGCACGTGTCCCAAACAAACGATGCTCAGGAGAATACAACTGCTGAACAAGCAGAAACCAAAAAGTCTAGACTTTCCACTAGGCTTCCCGACCAAGAAGAAACCAGAGCTGGGGGTAATTGAGGGTGGACAAAATTACGAGCGTCGACCCACTGACAGTTCGGCCCATGATGGGTTCGAGCCACCCCAGGTATGGACAACCCACAATATTCAAGTCCAAATTAGCCCAAGGAAAAAGGATAACTTAGAAAAATCCCAGTCCTGATACGATAGTTCGAGAATGTAGAGTCAAAGCATTCTAAAGTAATAAGAATTACTTTATGATAAGACATAACCTCTAGTAAGCTAGAGATTAAGGAAAACATGTAGTCCTAAGATAACTCAGCCTCCCTAAATTTAACCCCTATAAAAAGGAAGACTCCCCACCTCCAAATACACAATTCCAACCCAATTCTTGAATAGAAACCTATCAGAGAAAAACCTAATTTGAACGTTTGAGTGATTCCCAATTAAACTAAACCAAAAAACACTAACGATACTCTTCGTCTTACAGAAGTTCGACAACAAAAAATTCGATTCCCTCTCTGTTCGAGATCATCATATTTAAAACAATCAAATTAGTTCTGATTGTGCCATCTAATATCATGGTAATTTTACCATTCTAATGAGCAATACATATCCATATATGATATTCATATATCATTGTGTTATTGCAAAAAAAAAATATTAGTAAAAAAATAAAAATTTTGTTTCAAAAAATGATAATTTGTCCACTCGAAAATGATTATGAGGTTGTGCAAATGAATTATTACTTTGAGAAAGTTTATATTTTTACCATGCATTATTGCGGCATGTAATCTCAAAGATTTTTAAATATCAATATTTTTAAGCAAATTGTCTCCATAATAGTAATCTTTGACTACCGTTTTTAATTTTGATTTTTCAAAAAATTCGTTAGAACTTCATATGCAACGTTCAGTGTAAATATATTATTCAATCTAGCAATTTCGAAACAATAGATCAAAAGGAAACTTAGTTGAATAATTGTTTGGCAAATTGTCTTTATTCTAAAAATAATAATAAAAACGAGACTAAAAGCTAAATCACCTTAGAATACTAAATTGGATCACTTTATGAGTGTAATTTTGGCCGAAGGTGAGTAGGTTGAGGCCCAGAATTGTGCGGGCTAAGTTCGGCCCGATCAAGGCATGAGCTCAGCTCGAGCCCAGGCATAGAATTTTCAAGCATGGACTTTACCCTTCGAAGCCCATAGACCGACCCGGAGTGAGACCCAACCGGCTATTTTACAAATTAATATATTATTTATTTATTATAAACTTATAATAAATAATAAATTAATAAATTAATAATAAACTTGTAATAAATAAATTATTAAACTTATAATAAATTAATAATATAAATTATAAACTTGTAAAATAATAATAAACTTAAAAACGAATAAACAAATAAAATATAAACTTATATAGTAAACTAATAAGTTAATAAGTTAATAACTAATAATAAAGTATAAACTATAAAAATTAATAAAATATATCATAATAATAAGTAAATAATAAACTAAATAAAAAGAAGGTATAACTAATAATAAACTATATATTTAAAATTCATAACATTAATTTATAAATTTACTAATAAACTGAAAAATTTATAACATTAGTTATTAAGTTTATAATTTAATAACTAATAAACTGAAAAATTTATTATAAACTAATTTTATAGTTTAATAACTAATAATAAACTAATAAACTTATATAATATAATAAATAAGTAACTAGTTTACCATTTAACTTAAAAACTTATTATTATAAATTTAATACATTAGTTTATAGTATAATAAACTATAAAATTATTAATTATAAATTTATATAATATAATAAATTTTAAATTTATAATTTTTAAGATAATATATTAACTACTACAAATAAAATAGTAAAATAACATTATACTATAAATTTATAAATTAAATAATTATAAAAATAATTAAAAATATAAACATATATAATAAATTAAACAAAAATAGAAAAAAAAAAAAAAAAAAACCAAGCGCGCTCAAAGCCCCGGCCCTAACCCGTGCCCAGTACCCCTTGAGTCTGAACCGATCCCTTGACGAAAAAATCCAACCTTGGCCTACTCAAAAATTTGGCATAAGCTCGTCGATCCTATACCCAAACCGAATTTAACCGGTCTAAGTAACAGTTGAGCCTAAAATTACACCCCTATATCAATTGTTTATATAATTTGTACTAGGAGCCGAAGGGATCAATTGACACAAATATTATTTTAAATTTATTATAATATAAAATTTTTAGGTGTTATATAACTTACTCTATTAAAAAATTATATTTGATCCCATAAAATATAAAACAATATACAATCATTTTCAAAGTGTCCCACCAAATTACTTCTTTTAATATTTTTAATCCAAACATAAATACTGCATTCTTAATTCCTAAAATGCCATCACACAATTTCACAAGTTAAAATTTTAATTATACTACTTTCGTGTTGAACTATTTTTCATAATAAGTATTTAAAAATATTAATGCTGATAACTTTTTACTACTAATTTTAACTATAAATTATAAACTTAGCAGACGTGGTCACTAACTGCCAAAAACTCATGTATCACACAATCAAAACCCCCGGTAAAAATCTAAGTGGGGAGAAGCACCGAAATGGCTGCAACAAGAATTTGCATGAGAGAAAAAGGCTTCAAGTAGCTGAACCAATTCCTCGCTGACCCACTGAGTTACCCTTCCAAGATACGACTCGGCCGCAATTGCCTGCATTTATACGAAGTAAAATAATAATTAATATATTATAATTTATAAAAAAAATTATAAATATTTAACATATATTAATTTATAACTAAATTAAAACAAAAAAATAACCATAATATGTACCCAAAAAAATTATAACTTGCTATTAAAATTAATAACAAAAAAACAAAAATCTAACCCTAAAGCCTCGCCAAACACCCCCCACATGCGACCAACACAGCCATGAATCAAATGTCAAAACCCAAAATTAACGTATGACTTCTCCCTAGAACTCCATTGGAGGAGACTCTCAGTTTTCTTACCGAACAAGGCCTTGTTACTGTGTTTCCTTTACTAAACTCAAATATTTAGCAGAGATGGTTACTAGCTTCCAGACACTCAAAACTTGTAACTTACTTAAAATTAAAATTAATAACAGATAGCAGAAAACTACTGACAGTAGTCGTGCCAAACACACCCATAAGACAGCTAAGAGTCTGCTGCATGAGAGAAAAAGGCTTCGGGTGCCTGAACCAATTCCTCGCTCACCAACTGAGTTGCCCCGCCAAGATACGACTCGCCCTCAATTGCCTGCCTTTATGCAAAATATCATCACAGCCTCTTTATGCAAAATATCATCACAGCCTCACTAAGCTTCATTTAGGCCCCGATTGGCAACCAATTTCAAGTCAGACTAGTTACATTTTGCTTAAAGCAAAAAAATATATATACGAAAACCTCGTTTAAAAACCCCAAAAGCTTCTAGATATAAAGAGCTCTGTTTCACATTACTGAAAATAATAGTTTTATATTATAATTTATAATAAAAATTATAAATATTTAATGAATATATTAACTCATAGCTTGGCCAAGCATCCTCACATAGCCAGGAATCACATATCCAAAACCATAAATAAAAATGAAAAGGGTTTTGTTTGTCTCCGGTTATCATTTTAAACTGGACAAAAGACTCCATCAAATTACCTTTTTCATGCTGCTGTCGGGTTTATGATTGTCTTCCTAGGGTCCTCAATCTTTTAGTGGTGCAGAGCTTCAATTTCAATCTGCAGATCACAATCGCCTCTTTCTTCTCCTAATAAAGCACCCAAGAGATGGTTGTAACTTAATTCAATTTGCACATGGAGGACTTGACGTGGGTATAGATTGGAAGAAGAAGAGAGTGATCAGCTTGAATCTCTTTACAAGAATAATCTTCATCATCAACAACCATTGAAAGACCAATCATAGAACTGACATAACAATAAAAAGTTGCAATTGACTGTTTTTGAGAACTCAGCTTTCCTCAGGATGGCACAATTTATCTTCACCGTGTCCAGTAACCTACCTAAATCCAGTGGCATTTTCATGGACTGTTTTGCCCAGTTTAAAATGCTAACGGGAGACGAGCCAAACCCAGAAGCAAATCCAGGAAAAATCTTAACAAGACAACAAGATTGCGCAGGATTTGAAGGCTCAGATTCGCATTTTATCAGACAATATCTGAGACAGAACGATACACCGCCATGGCTGCAACCAACAGTTTCCATGAGAGAAAAAGGGCTCAATGAGCTATACAAATCTCTGTCCGATCTACTGGGTTACCCCGCCAAGATACAACTTACCCTCGGATGACCAACTTTCTTTTGGAAGTATCATTCTTTTGGAAGTATCATCCACCAAAAGTTTTACCCCAAACAATACAATTGCACAATTTTTCTCAAAAAGTACATAAATTTATTTATTTAATATTCATCAATATTACAAAAATTATAAATATTTAAAAAACCAATAACTTAATTAACTAAAAGCTAAAAACTATCCTAAAAGCTTGGCTAAACACCCACGTCACCGACACAACCATGAATCGCATTAAAACCCAAAAATAAACAAGGAAACCCAGTAAAAATCTCGTTAAGACAGCGCGGAGGTTTGGAAGCTCAGATTCGCCTTTTCACAGATAAAAATGAGGAATAGCCATGGCTGCAACAAGAATTTCCCCGAGGAAAAAAAATTTGCCCCGCCAAGATGCGACTCGCTCTCAATTGCCTGCCTCTTCAAAAGTATCATCGCCGCCTCAATCAGCTCTACGAAGAAAGGCATGGACATGAAAATAGTGACGTTAGCAATTACTAAAACTGTGATGATTTTATATATAAATGACGGGCAACACATCAATAAATAATTTTACCAAACTCACAAATTTTACTATAAAATATAATTTACTAATTCCGGCAGCATCAATTAAGTTACAATCCATAACTACTAGCTTAACAAACAAGCTACAAAACTTCGGCAATGCCAAAAGTCTGGAAAAAATTATAAGCCTTAAAAAAAATTTAATACCTTATAATTAAAATTTAATAACACAAGATAAAAACCAACCTAAAAGTCAGGGAAAACACAAACACAAACAC
>JAOTRH010090042.1:0-16619 GCA_034768845.1 Heliamphora exappendiculata | reverse complement strand
TAAGGTAGTGATTAAAGGCATTTATTTATTTTATTTTTCGTTCCACATTTTTTTAAAAATAATAATTTATTTTGATTGAATATTTTTCTATTTAATTAATTCAAAATTCGGAATTATTTCCCACGTTTTTTTCAAGATATCCGATTTTTATAAAAAAATTATTTTAAACGTGATATTTTATAAAAAAAAAAAATATCTAAAGTTTTTTCCATTTAATTAAAATTAATTAATTAAAAAAAACTTAATTTTATTTTTTCATTACAAAATATTTTAATTAAAATTAAAATTTTGAATTAATTAAACTAACAGGATAAATAAAATCAATAAATATCATTCATGCAGTTAATATATAAAAATAAATTAAATACAAAATAAATATAAATATTTCGATTTTATAATCCATTTGAAACTCTAAAGAGTTTTAGTATCCTGTTTTAAATAAGCTTCTAATCTTTCAGTTGGATTTGCACTGCACCACTGTTTGTGCCGCACCAGCGCCGTGTGAGGAAACCGATTGGAAAAATCGTAGCCAATCAAACTCCTCATTAGATTTCTAAAACTGTTTCATCTTTGTGCCGCTTTAAAACTGCTGAAAGAAATAGCCAAACTTTGCACGAAAACTGTTCCGAAAAAATAGCAAAACAATGTTACTTTTTGGGAATTGCCGCAGCCACTTTTTGATAAAATCATTGTTACCTTTTTTGACCAATCTGCTGCCTGTTTACACCGAACAGTGTGGTTGGGAAAAGTGCTGATGCGTTGAGCGCCGCATTTGGCTCGGCTGTTTTGGGATCATCACAGTTTTACACGGAATGGGGCGCTGCCAAATAGCCCACGGCGCTGATTGGCATTGGCTTCAGTGTTTGCTTTTTCTCCTGCTTCTGTTTGTGCCAGCTGTGGCTTTGACACCCCATTTCCCTGGGCATATTGAGACATATCCAACTATAAATAAGGGACATATTCTAGCCAAATGTTCATACATACTTAAGATAGTTACTACATCAATAACGGTTCAGAGATTGTTCAGAATACTTAATAATTATAGTCATCCAGAAAGTTTAACAAAAGTTATATCATGTCCGTGGAAAACTTGAACAGAAGATCAACAAGAGACGTCCTACGTATTCAAACTGTGTCGTTGGGGTCGACCTACTCCTGCCGCTCTCCCTCTTCTGCAAATTATTCCCCTTCAATGAACCCATCTTCCTCAAAGGTCCCTCTTCGTCACCTGTGGCATAAATGCCATGAGTCGGAAGCCTAGAAGTAAATTCTCTAAACCATCTAACAAACTCGTGACAAGATATCCCACAATACATATCGTATAGCACCAAATGCGAAGTTACATGCTATTTATCATTTTCAGCAGGATGAACATATTTATAAGAACAAAAGAATGAGCGTGTGATGCAAATGAATACAATGAAGATGCCCAATCCTCAAGTACTTCTAGAACAGTATCATGAATTCCACGCCGAAATTACAAAGTAGACTTGATGGCTCTTGATCACCGAACCTATCCTCGCCACGTTGCGAATAGTAAATTTTCATTGCCGAGCTTTATGCCACAGCTGTTTTACTCAATGGTAACAATGTGGGGACCAAGCTTTATCTAATTTTACCCATCCTTATTCTAGGCCGACCGTCCCGCCTTATAAACAAGGATATTCGTTAAGTGTCAACCAAAAGTCTAAATTAAAGCTAGTGATGAACCCATGGTGCCTAAACCTCCTTTTTATAATCAAAATCTCCAATTTCATCTCAAAACATGGTAACCAGGGACGCCCTAGACCCACAGCCACAGTACAACAATTTTCATGTCACCTAACCCAATTTGAGAGATACGAAAGGATTCCGATAAATCTAAGATGCAATATGTGAATGTTTATTGTGTGCAACATACTTTCCGTGTACAATTAATCATGGCATGGCACATAAATATGATAGGGCACATGGTACAACTTGATAAAACATTAAGTACAAGCATATGAAGCATGACCACAATTTAAGCAACCTAGATTCGAACCATCGGCATGAGTGCGTCTTATTAAAAGCATCATTTTTATACACTAGTTACTTACAAAGTTTATATAAGGATCACACACTCAAGTCTCATAAGCAACACACCATTCAAACACTTAGCTAATTCTAGTATTAGCGACGGATAGATAATGAGAACCTAGGTCGCTACATAAACAAGAGAAACCCTAATTAGCCAGAGAAACCCAAAGTAACACAAAACCCTAATTATGACTCGAAAACCCTAAAAGAGACCAAATACTCATAGGCAAAGTCCTAACACTTAGAAAAGTCTCAGAATTTCTTAAATTAAGTAAATAACATAAAATGTTAAATTAAAAATCAAAAATTCCCATAATTAAGGTAAAATGACCATTTTTCCCAAAGTACAGCAAAAAGTCCTAAAAATTCAAAATTTGACACATAGACACCCAAAATTAGATATTTATACACAATTAATTAATAAAAATAAAATAATAACAAAAATAACCAAAATGCTCTTGCATGGCCGGCCACCTAGGAATTTTTACCCAAAAAGCTACTTTTTGCCTTTTTAAGCTAAAAAATGAGAAAAGAAAAGTATAAATTAAGTATTATTTTGACCTAATACTTTTATACAAGTAAAATATATAATAATATAATAATATAGCTCAACAAAAGCAAACAAATAATTATTTAAAGTCTCTACACAGTAAATAAGTCAAAAAGTCAATTCTAGTCAAACAAGCTTAATTTAACTTAAAAACCTACACTTATTTGTTTAATTGCTATCAAAATTATGATAAATTATGAAAAGACTAAATTAATTATAAATACATTAATATAACAGATTTTAGTAGATTTAGGTGCATAAAATTAATATTTTATGCAATTAAATACACAAAAATGCACCAAAATACATTTTTATACCTTAAATAAATGAAAATTCAGTTTTATCTGCCCCAAAACTTATATGGCCGAATTCCCCACCTGCTCAAATCAGATTTTTAAGTTCTCAATAAACTCCACCTCCCATGCAACCAATGATAGTTTAAATAATTTCAATTTTTAAATTCATATAATAATTATTCGTCATTTCAAATTTATCTATAAAATGAGACACAATTCCTCTCACTTCTCCTCCATATGTTCGCCCATAAGAGAGTGAGAGAGAGAGGCACCAAAAGTTACAGTCCGGGCTGTTACAACTAGGATCCGGGTCGGGTCGTTACAATCTAGGTGGTTACTACTAGGGTCCGGACCGGGGTGTTACAATCTACCTTCCTTAAATAAATTTCATCCTCAAAATTTCATACGAAAGGTTGTGGCTGATTACTTTTATCTCTTTTCTTCAAAGTTGTGTACTTGAGTTGTTCGTTATTGGGGGCGTGGGTAAAGTTGGGTTGATACGTTCAACATTCGGGGAAAAACGGTTGTGCAACCTTACTAATCTCTTAAACCGACTACTACGAAATTTTTAATGATCATGTAGTATACTTGTGCCGCAAGAATTGTTTGACTAGTGCTAACCTAAGAGCCTTTGTCCTTCAAGCGTACCCTTTCTTGAGACAATGTAATAAGTTTAACTAACGTATATCTTAGAGTTTTCGGATTCGGGCGTTCCTCTGATCATCAACGAATACTCCTTTGTGAAGGCGAGTCGGTCGAGTTGTATCATCTTTCCCGAACTGCTCATTCCCTTTTTACGAATGTTGTAGTTTCTTCCCCTTGGTAGCGGGCATTCAAACTTTTTATGTTCAAACTTAGTGCAATTGAAACTGATTGTTGAGTTTGTCTCTTGTGAATGGCGAACATTTCCCTCATCACTCTCTGGTTGGCCAGGTTGCACCACCTTTTTCACACCACTTGTTCCTTGTTGTAACAAATTTGTGCATTAACATGCAAAAACATACGTGGAGTTCAATAAGGACAGTCAGCTCAATTTTTATCGATTTTAAAGAAAGTGACTATAAGGTAGTGACTAGATAAACGTTCAGCTGAGGATTTCGAATTGTACAAGCACGAAATGCCGCTGGGGTTAGAGCATCTTAGAATGAATTCCCTGATGGTTTGAAGGCATGGGGTCATGGTTAAAGCAATCACCGTTGACTTAGGTTGAGAGGTCAAATGATTAGCAATTAATGAATATTACAAAGAGGATGCTCTCGGAATCAATATGTACAGTATTAGACCTTGAAAAAGGTATGTCTAAGCAATGGGTAGCCAAAATAGATATTTGCCATGAAATTACGTCGGCCTAACGTATTTCAATTCAAGCATCCAAGTTAACTCCCCAGGTTAGGATTTCAGGAGTTCACAAAATTGTTTCAATTGGACATAGTATTAAAGTCACGAAATGAATGGTGGTAAAGGATTACCTACGAATGTTACTGGGTAGCATTGTTGAGGACCAGTGCTATTAAAAGGAAAGATAAGCAAAGAATTCTAACTGGTATGGAAGTTGATACAAGGGTTTTGGGAAAGAAAACTCGCAAGAGTGAAGTTGTGGGATTTTAACAGTGTTTTCTTTAGAACTTAAGCTACTCCTAGTGCCTCATCATCTAAAGGGTTAGTCAACTTATTGGTGGTCTGATCGTCTATCAACTATCTAAGAGAGTGTCAAGATTAAGGTGGTTGTTTCTTTTTTCTTTTTTTTTTTTGTTGGGTATTGTAGATTTTAGTTTGAGATTATGAGATGGCTTATGATTTTGGGATGGTTTATAATGAATTTAACAACGAACACTTTTATTTCACTCAAACACCTAATTGGTATAAGGTTCTTAAAAAGTTCACATCACACATACACAACCTTCAAACAAAAAGAAAAGCACAATGCCTACCGTACTAAAGCCTAAACAAACAAATGCGGATAAAAGTGGCGAATAGTTGTCTCGTGTTCCCAAGTCGCTTCATAGATGCCGTAGCAACGACACTGCACTTCCACATGCCAGAAGTCTTCCAGCCCCATACGAGTCCTGTTGATGATGGCAATTGGTATCTCCAGGTACGTTTCTAGATCGTTAAAGTCGATTGCCTGGTTTCCCAGGTTGATGATTCCTCTCTTATCCCTTGGTTTCTGTGTCTTCATCCACTTTGCATCCATCTTGTCCCCTAATAGCCTTTTAAATCCTGGCGGTACCTTTAGATGGTAGGTGGTTTTATCACATCTCTCCAATACCCTCAGTGGACCCATGTATCTCGAAAAAGACTCAGGATTTTTCCACTTCAACGTCCTTTCGGGGAACACCCTCGCATGCACTCACTATCCGATACGGTAGTCTTTGCGGTAGTCTTGGCGGCTCCAGTAGATTATTGCATCCGTTGCTTCATCATCTTCTAGCTCTGGTGGCGGCGCCTCTAGCGGATTATAAAAGAAGGCGATGGCTCACTCCTCATTCTTGTCGTCGTCCTCAAGTCCCTCCACATCATCTACTTCAAAGTCTACTTCGTCCCCAACCACATCAGGTTCTTCATTTGCACCTACTTCCTCGACCTCATCTTCTCCCTGAACAGGCCACTCATTCAGAAACATCCATGCTGACGAAAATACGTCTATCAGGTCTTGCTCTTCGGCAGGTTCTTCCTCCAGGTCTGAGTCCTCTGGTTCCGAAGCTGCCCACTGTTCCCCGGCTAGTTTTGCGTCGGACGCCATCCTAAGAAAGAAAGATAGAGAAAATCCTAAGGTAAAGATTTTAAGTTGTTAAAATTATACGTGATAAATTAATAGTACAAACACTCTACAGATTTTTCTACGCTACAGAACTCGCGATCTCCCATTTCCCAAGGCCTAAAAGTTCACTAAACCTAGGCTCTGATACTAACTGTGACACCCCGTTTCCCCGGGTATGTCGAGACATATGTAACTATAAATAAGGAACATATTTTAGCTGAATGTTCATAAATACTTAAGATAGTTACTACATCATTAACGGTTCAGAGATTCTTCAGAATACTTACTAACTACAGTCATTTAGAAAGCTTAACAAAATTTACATTATGTTCGTGGAAAACTTGAACAGAAGATCAAAAAGAGACGTCATACGTCTTCAAACTGCGTCATTGGGGTCGACTTGCTCCTGCCGTCCCTCTTCTGCAAATTCTTCCCCTTCAATGATCCCACATTCCTTAAAGGTTCCCTCTTCATCACCTGTGGCATAAATGCCATGAGCCGGAGCCTAGAAGCAAATTCCCTAAACCGTCCAACAAACTTGCGACATGATATTCCACAATACATATCGTATAGCACCCAATGCGAAGTTACAGGCTATTTATCATTTTCAACAGGATGAACATATATATAAGAACAAAAGAATGAGCGTGTGATGCAAATGAATACAATGTAGATGCCCAATCCCCAAGTACTTCCGGAACAGTATCATGAATTTCACGCCAGAAATTACAAAGTAGACTTGATGGCTCTTGATCACCGAACCTATCCTCGCCTCATTGCGAATAGTAAATTTTCATTGCCGAGCTTTATGCCACAGCTGTTTTACTCAATGGAAACGGCGTGGGGACCGACCTTTATCCAATTTTACCCATCCTTATTCCAAGTCGACCAGTCCCACCTTAAGAACAAGGATACTCATTAGGTGTCAACCCAAAGTCTAAATTAAAGCTAGTGACGAACCCATGGTGCCTAAACCTCCTTTTTATAATCAAAACCTCCAATTTCATCTCAAAACATGGCAACTAGGGACGCCCTAGACACACAACCACAGTAGAACGATTTTCATGTCACCCAACCCAATTTGAGAGATACGAAAGGACTCCGATAAATCTAACATGCAATATGTGAATGTTCATGCTGTGCAACATACTTTTCGTGTACAATTAATCATGGCATGGCACATAAATATGATAGGGAACATGGTACAACTTGATAAAGCATTAAGTACAAGCATATGAAGTATGACCACAATTTAAGCAACATAGATTCGAACCATCGGTATGAGTGCATCTTATTAAAAGCATCATTTTTACACACTAGTTACTTACAAAGTTCATATAAGGTTCACACACTTAAGTCTCATAAGTAACACACCATTCAAACACTTAGCTAATTTTAGGTTCAAGTTTTAATTGCTAATTTTAAGGTTACGACAGTATTTCGAAGCACTTAGATATTGATTTAGTATCTAAAATTTTAACACCAATTAGATAACAATATTTCCTATAACTTTCATATTTATCACCAAGGTCAGTTCCTAAAGTAAAAATGTCATTTATTTTATTTTAGTAAAAGCGGTTCAGCAGTTTACAGAGAAATACATAGGAATTGAGCCTCTGTTGGCTACCGTTTTGGGGCATCAATTCAAGGGATATGGCTTTGATGTTTGGTGAGCTTCTATTTTGAGGTGTCCCCTACAAATTTTATGTTTTTAGATAGGGCAAGTTATTTGTAAAAAGTTTGAGATTTTGGCCAATTTATAAAGAGGGTTCAATCAGCCTATAAAAGGTTTGCAGAGTGTGTTTTTAACAGATAATGTTTAAAACCTTTGGGGTATCATCCGTGGGTATTTTGGACTGATATTTTCTCAGTAACTAGTTTAATATGGTAGCTACAAAATTCATATTTACCACTTTTGTATTTGGTTTAAAAAATATTAGGTTTTAAGTCTCACAAAAAGGTGTGACAGAGGGGTCTGTCAGTCACTAAACCTAAATAGAAACTTTGGGATGTGCTTTGAGCCATCAAGACTTCATATTAATGGTTCATATTTAGTGGACATAAATATAAATGTATCCTCTACAAGTGTTATGTTTTGACCTAAGCTCGGTTCTCATTCTAACTTAAGGTGTTTAGGTCTGCAACATAGAGTGATCAAGATCTGACACTCTTTGGCAAAAATGAGATATCTGGAGTTTCACCCAACTAAATTACTTTAAAACAATTTTGTAGCAAATATAATTCAAAAATCTAGATCTGGACACAAAAGTAACTTTAAGATCATTTTTCTACATTTAGTTATGATTATTTAAAGTAGGTGGCAGAGAGTGAGTATATCCAGAAAATCAGGCTTCTTAGAGTTTTGATTGCTTAGCCTATGTTGTGTACATTTTTTACATGTTTTTTTTACATGCATGTTACAAGCTCACATAAACCAAAACTCCAGAACATGTTTAGGCCATGAAACTCAAAGATACACACATGCAAATATATACAAAGCTTACTCATACGTAAACAGTCCCTAAATCACTCATACGACGCCTTTTTTACTCATTCTTTGTTTTATTTTGTTAGGGTTTGTTATAGAGATGGATTAAGAGGTATCTTGGGAGAGAATACCAGAAGGTTTAAGGAAGTTTCTTACCTTATTTCAAGCTCAAATGGGTGAAGGAGATATGGACTTGGCTCTAATGACTTCTCCTTGGTTCCTCCTTCTTTCTTCCTTCCTTCCTTCCTTCTTCTTCTCTCCTTCTTCTTCTCCTAGGACACTTAGATAACTCTTGGAGCCTCTCTCTCTCACTCTCTTATGGCCAAACATTTGGAGCTGAAGTGAGAGGAATTGTGTCTCATTTTATAGATAAATTTGAAATGAAGAATAATTATTATATGAATTTAAAAATTGAAATTATTTAAACTCTCATTGGTTGCATGGGAGGTGGAGTTTATTGAGAACTAAAAAATCTAATTTGGGCAGGTGGGGAATTCGGCCATATCAGTTTTGGGGCAGATAAAACTGATTTTTCATTTATTTAGGGTTTAAAAATGTATTTTGGTGCATTTTTATGTATTTAATTGCATAAAATATTAATTTTATGCACCTAAAATCTACTAAAACCTATTATATTAATATATTTATAATTAATTTATTCTTCTCATTATTTATCATAATTTTGATAGTAATTAAACAAATAAGTGTAGGCTTTTAAGTTAAATTAAGCTAGTTTGACTAGAATTGGCTTTTTGACTTATTTATTGTGTAGAGATTTTAAATAATTATTTGTTTGCTTTTGTTGAGCTATATTATTATATTATTATATATTTTACTTGTAAAAAAAGTATTGGATCAAAATAATGCTTAATTTATACATATTTTTCTCATTTTTAAGCTTAAAAAGGTAAAAAGTAGCTTTGCGAGCACAAATTCCTAGGTGGCTGGCCATGCAAGGGCATTTTGGTTATTTTTGTTGTTATTTTATATTTTATTAATTAATTGTATATAAATATCTAACTTTGGGTGTTCATGTGTCAAATTTTGAATTTTTAAAACTTTTTACTGTATTATAAGCAAAATGGTCATTTTACCTTAGTTATGAAAATTTTTTATTTTTAATTTAATATTTTATGTTATTTAATTAATTTAAGTTATTCCGAGACTTTTCTAAGTGTTAGGGCTTTGCCTTTGAGTATTTGGTCACTTTTAGAGTTTTCAGGTTATAATTAGGGTTTTGTGTTACTTTGGGTTTCTCGGGCTAATTAGGGTTTTCCTTGTTTATGTAGCGATCTAGGTTCTCATTATCTATCCGTCACTAATACTAGAATTTGGGCTTAGATCGTTCCGCAAGTAGTTACAGTCCAGGCTGTTACAACTAGGATCCGGGTCGGGTCATTACAATCTAAGTGGTTACTATTAGGGTCCGGACCGGGGTGTTACAGTGGCGCTTGGGATTTGGAAAACCACTGTGCCGTGTTTGGGAATTGCTTGCGCCGGTTGATGCTTGTTGCTTCAAAGATGCCGCAGCTTAAGGCTGCATTTGGCTAAAAAAAACTAATTTTGCATGGATTTGTCTAGAAACCACCGGAGCACCTATTGTCGTTTGGAGAAAATCACCTCACTATTTTGGGAATCGGATCTTTTTTTTCTCATCAAAAAAGTCTTCATGAATCACATTGGCAATTGGAGTGTCACTTGAATCCTTGTTTTGAGAGATAAAAAAAAACAGTGCAGACCGAATACTATTCTTCGACTTGTTCTTCATATATATTTTTTTATTATATAAAATAAAAAAACTAGATACCGAAGAACAACAAATTTTTACATTAATCCTACGCATCCGTAGAGTTCACAATCAATTAATCTATCACACTCAACTCCCGTGATTACAAATTAATTTAAATCATCATTCACGCCTTCAATCAAACATGAAAATAAATGATGATTATAAAATTGGGATTAGAACGTCTGCAAAACAAAATTAGTAACAGTTCTAAATCTACTTGGCTCCAATAACCGTAAACAAAAAACAAAACAGCTCTGATACTAATTTGTTGCAGGCAATACTGCCAAGATCATTGTTTTTGAAAATTATTTTTGGTAAAAAAATAACTAGACGGACAAATGCCGAAACGGGCTTCAGATAAAACTTTTGACGAAGATCGATCAAAATAAAACCTGTACAACCAATGTTAATTTAGAAGAATATCTTTTGTCGATCTAATCTTCAACTACGACTTGATTCCGAGTTGATTCTCCAGTCAGATCTTCTACTGTATTTTCTTACGCGATCCTCGAACGTAGTGTGGGCTACGATCCTCCGAGAACTCGAACCGACAGAACCCCGATATATTTAAGTCTTGAAAGAAAAAAATAATATCATAAAATAATGATATAAAATCATTTGTAACTGGTTCAGTCTACCCGCATATATATAGGGCTACAGCAGGGACTTGAGGAGTACTTATAAGTTAGATTTCCAATTGAACATAGATACCTACTAGAGGTTTCTGCAATTATGGAAAGACATGCAGCGGTTTCTGCAATTTTCATAAAATACTAAATTACAGTTCACACCACTAAAGAACTATAATTGCACTGTGACCCATAATCTCAAGACCTTGTATTGCGCTCCTTTATTAAATGCTTACCATTTCTCCCCACGTTAAAATTTTCGATACCCACTAATTAAATTTAATTACTGACAATTTAATTTAATTGGCATCTTGATATTTTTTAAGCCCTTCCACTTAACTTATTTGACTGTCGGATAATTAAATTCACTTGTAGGGTTTAGCCCGATCAAAACTTGTAAGCATCCTTAAGGGGGTATCGTCAATCCCGATCTTCGAGACGTGGATTCCGTCAATAATTAACATTTTCCATATAAATAATACCGCTATTCAACTCACCAGAAATATAGACCCATATAAGATCGCACCCTCTAATGAATCAAAACAATGAATATTAAATATACACAAATCAATAATTATTTCAGGATTAAGAGGATAAGAACTATTCATAATAACTTTAGGGTGTGAATTAATTTATATAGTCAGTACAAAATTAATTATCCCAAATGTTATGTTCAGTACACACAAAGTGTACTAGCACAGAGAGTCGGAACAATAGACGATACTATTATCTGTTCCCCATAACCAAGACAGACCTACTAAAACTCTATACCACAGTCGTACATATCATATATCCATTTTTATTTAAACTGTGAACATAAAACATATATTTTGCAAGAACCTAAAATCTAATCTTCTATGTGTAAGCCGTACTCTACACACCAGATTAAATACTATACAGAATATCGGACATCCATGCATAACATTAAAAATGATACACATACATTACTCATAAAGATTCTCATAAAATAAAAAATTAATTTCATTAAAATTAAAATTAAATACTAAAAATATGATTTTCAGTATACCAACCCTAACACAATATATAATGCTTCTCCTGGTACAACACTAAACAGAAGAAACTAAACCAAAACAACATCTAACTTCAACTTCGAAGCAATAAGATGACGCTTGTGGTGGACCAACCTCTAGCCATTCTTGTCATATGCAACCACAAAGACTACAGGATAATGCACTTAGCATTGTAATGAACAAAATAAAACAATCACTATGTTCAAGAATATTTAAAACATTTTTGGAAACAGTTCATCATTCTTTCCACAAAGTGGAAAAATTGATGCATTTTCTTCATCTCAAAATACCATGAGTTGAAGAGAACTTCCTCAGCATGGCAAAAATGTAACTTGGTTCAACCGCCACAATTTAATAAATCCAGTTTCTCATATCCTAACCCAACCCTCTATAGTGTTCAAGTAGTCGTCAACCTCACAACTGAGAGTTCTAACGATACTGTAACCTCAATTCTCAATGCACAAATAGCAATGTTGTCACACCCCAAACTCTGAGTCACACGAAAAACCAACAAACAACCACCAAAATTGTCCAACACAATGGATGAGAAACTATAAAGCCAAGATGAGGCTAAAACTTTTGTAATGCACACAGTTGAGGGTTTATTTGATTTAAAAGAGTAGCCCTGAGGACTACGATTACGACCCCAAAAGCCAAACCTCTTTAAAAAAATATATATATTTGGGTAAGAAAATCTTTTCTTTTTAAAAGAAGCATAGGCCATTCCAAAATCTTCCTCAAAGTACAAGAGTTTGAATGAAGCATAAATCATTTGCAAATCACTTTTTGTAAACTGTTGAACCAACCAACGAAAAACGTAGTAAGAAACTACGAAAAACAACCACCAACCCATGGTTCTCTCGAAAGCAATAAATCATGAATACAACTGCCAGAAGAACAACATATGCTTTACAACATGTTACATCTAAACATGAAATATATACAAAAGGTATAAACTATCTAACACGGAAAAATATCAATCTTGTCATCAGCCACCTCCAGGCACCCCAAGGTCAACCTACAAGGCCACGTTAGATTTTACAATAAAATTTCACACCGTGAACCGAAATCCAATAGAAACATACTATAAAACTGTAAAGAAGGTTATGCAATCATAAACATAAATACTCAACCACAAGAGCCAAAAAAAAGTTTTCCTTCCTAAAAATCACAAGTTTTCCATCGGGCTAACACGAGCCTCAAAACGGTTTTCCATCCTTAAAACCATGCATATCAACAATGCAGATATCGTTTCACAGTTAAGGAAAAACAGTAACAAAAAGTTTTCTCTACTCGGGTCGCACAACCGAGAAAAATAAGATAAATTGATTCTATGTACCGACTATGTCAACTCAAGACAAAGGTAACAATTATAGACTCCTACCCATTACTCTAAAACTACTCAGAACCTGCTAAGTAATGACAAGTTCTATACGGAGTCACAACAACGTAGCCACTCACGGGGGCAACCGGCTCTTTACGAATTTTCGCAACCGATGGAAGAAGCATCCAAACCACGTTTACGGGGATTAACCCGAAGGACCGTAGCGAACCTACTCTGCGCACGTTTTTGAACTTCTACCAAGGAGCAATAGAAGTCCAACTCAACATACCCACTACCACAGTACATTTATGGAAATTATTTAAAAACCAGTACATAGCTTAACTACGTAAAATCGTAAAATAATTATACATCAACATGTATGAAAAGATCCAATATCCATCAACCATGGAGATCAACTAGCATTTAAAACATGTTTTCACCATTCTCAACAAAACGTTTAAAAGCTAAGACTCAACCTCGAGGGTTAGCTCCAAACCTCCAAAACATGTTTTTGTTTCAAGATTTTCACAAATCTCCTCATTTTCTAGCCTCATTTTTGAAAACGACGAACAAACGTCACATTCTACAAACCCATGGCCTCATAGAACTCACCCCGATCTCAAAACTCTTCTTCCCACACAAGGGAAGAAAATGGTCAACACTAACAGAAAAAGTGTCAACACAAATAGAAAATGTATTGACACAAACAGCGAAGGTGTTGACATAAACAGAAAAGGTGTCAACAGAAACAGCGAAGGTATCAGAAGAAGCCACACACAACGGCTAACAATCCTTAGCTGATCACTATAGAAAAGAACTCTGTATCTCAACACTAACTCCCTTGTCTACAAGAGCAAGCATTCTTGATCTACCAACTCAACCCCACAGGAAACACAACCCAAATCTGAATCGATCAAGATTCTAACATATGCATCCAACCAAGATGAACAATTCTCTTCATCTAGAGAAAGAGAAAGGGGTCAACAAGGAACCATGACCTAATCTCAGCGTAGTCAGTACTCATTAACACTTGGCCCCTAAAGAACCTGGTAAATGTTACCTCGAGGCCACATCGACCACAGTTGACAGTTGTAATCAACATCGATCACGATATGCGGATCGTCTGCTACACCAATCTCTCAACTCTCAGACCTCATTCACACACGTGAACACCATCAATCCGCATACCTTGTGCAACACATCCCATAGGACTACGAGCTTATTACCAGGCATGCACAGAGATGCACGTCAACATTCCTATCACACCAAGACCTCACTTCATAAGGTTACGCTTACTCACTTAACTCCTGCTATGCGAACCACAGCCACGTCACGGCCTCGAGCCCATTGTCCAAGTAGCTCACATAGAAAGTGCATGACACCAAACAAAGGAAGCTCAATCCTGAGACCTTTCATCTAGAGTTACTAATAACTTCCTTAACTATACATACACCTTTCGCGCTTTTGCTCTCCGAGCACACATCGATCACATGCATCGTAATCTATGATTTCTCACCTATCGCTCCAGGTTACTCAAACCACACGGTACACTACTGAACCTTGTTACTTCACACTTTGATCCCATGGGCAAACAACATGCCCATCTTTGAACCTAAGGTCGAACACAAACAACCTCTAGGTATATCACACTTGAGATTATAATGACCCGATACAGACCCTGGTTGTAACAACCCTGTTAACCTAAGGACTTTTTATTTTGATTTTGATGATTTTCATAATTTATTTTTTAAGAATAATTAGTTTTAAATGGATAATATTTTATATTTTTAAAATAAAAATGTTAATACATTTTGATCATTTGGATTGACACCTTAGCTAAAAGAATTGACTCATATCTCAAAAGGATTCAAACACTTAAGTATTCTTGAATAAGAATATTTTGTGTTAATCTAAATTAAAAATTAAGTCAAAAACTTTTAAGGCAAAGTGTACTGAAAACACATCAAGTGTGTCAACCCCTTTGAATCAATGGTTTGACACCCTAACAGTTTTCATAAGGCCATGTTTCAGGTATCAAAGCTAGTGTCGACACAAATTTTGACAAACAAAGTTTGTGTCAACACAAAAGAGCTTTTGCTCTAAAAGACTCAAAATGAGTCAACACAAATAGGATTTCTCTCGACACAAAAGTGATCCTCACTTTTGGTATCTAAAAGCTTGGGTCGACACAAAACAACCGAGACCTCCTGCAGATTTTTGGTGTCGGTCCCAAAGCACATATATGTCGACACAAAAATCCTGAGTCTGCTTGTAGAATGTTGGTGTCGACCCCAGAAACTAAATGTGTCGACACAAAAGAACTGAGGCTTCCTATAAAAATTTGTGTCAGCACCAGAGGCAAGTTGAGTCAACACAAAGTTGTTCCTCCGGATGCTGAAGATTCAAACGAGTCGGCACCATATTCAAATGTGTGGACACCAGAATGTTGGAAGGTAGAATGCAAAAATTGTGTCAACCCCTCAAAAAATCTGTGTCGACCCAACCACTTGAATAACCATGCCGTAGACACTTTGTGTCAACACCAAAGGTATTTGTCTCGACACCTGCGACGAAAATTCAAATTGCAGCAGATCTCAACGGTTGGATTTTTGGCATTTATTGCTCCCACCTACTTCCAACGTTCATGATACCAGAAGAACTTATATAAGAAGTTACTTCTCAGCATTTAATAAGGTTGAAGACTTGAATTTACTGTTATATTGCTTAAATCAATCTCAAAAATCATCATGCTCACATTTATTGCTGTAACTCCAGTTCTTGTTCCTCATTTTTTTTATCTTTTCATTTATTGTAAATCATTTCTGTAAAGAGAGTGAGAGTTCATCTTTAATACATCTCATTAATTGTATTCAAGAGTGAGTCACCTTTTATCCTTTGAGTGAGTGAGTAAAACTCATCAAAGAAGAGTTCAAGAGAGATTAGAAGAAAACATGTGCTTGTTTTCATAGGATCTTCTTGAAGCTGAAATAGACTTGTGAATGTGCCCGTAAATATTTAGATCATTCAAGCGAAGTCTTGAAAATTGTAAAGACTTGGAATACGCGCATGAAGTATTCTGAATAGTGAAATTACTCAAGAGAGATCTTGAGGAGTGGATGTAGGCTAGGATAAAGCCGAACGACTTTAAATCTCTAGTGTCTGAATCTATCTCTCTGTCCCTCATCTTTTAATATTTGCATGGAATTCATATTTTCTTATCTTGCCTTATTACAATATTAAAATATTTTTGAAAAGGTTTTTAAATTGCTATTTTTTTTAAAAGACCCAATTCACCCCCATCTCTTGGGTGGCCTAGAACTAACAATTGGTATCAGAGCCTGAGATCGTGCTTTTGACTTAACAGTCTAAGAGTTTTATATGGCAACCATTAGTATTGTACCTATCCAATCTGAAGGTCAATCAACCAACAAACCCCCATTGTTCAATGGAACAAACTATAACTATTGAAAGACTAGAATGAGAATATACATTCAAGCCGTAGACTATGACCTTTTGTGGGTTATCATAAATGAACCCAAAAGACCTACCAAAATTGTTTAAAAGAAAATTGTCTAGAAACCTGAAGAAGAATGGACTGAAACTGACATTAAGGAGGTACAAAAAAATGCTAAAGTTATGAATCTCCTTTACTGCTCACTTGACCCAAACGAGTTCAATAGGATCTCGACTTGT
>JAOTRH010090031.1:0-16620 GCA_034768845.1 Heliamphora exappendiculata | reverse complement strand
ATTTTTTACAAATATATTTTTTAATAACTTATTTGAATTGAATAATTTAAAAAAAAAATACAAAATAATTATGTTATCACCTCTACAATAGGCCAACGCATCTAACCACGTTAGATTTACTATTTTGTACATTTATTTATTGTGTTTCACCACTTATATTATTATTAATACACTTACTAACAACTTGTATAATAAATAAAACATATTATATTTTAAATAATTATTTTCTTCTCCCCGTCATAACTAAATCATACAATTATAACTCTATTAAGACTATTTTTTGTCGCTAGTCCATCATTACCAAATTATCAACAACACAAAAGTCAACCTTATTAAAATATTAAAATTATCAACCGTGATCTTATTTTTATTAAGTAGATAAAAAATAAAAAATAAATCACTTATTATATACAAAATATTTATTTAACAAAAATATCATATAAATACTACTAAGGATGAATTTTTGATCGTCATGTTTTAAGTTTTTTATTTGCTTTTTTAGATCATTTTAATTTTTTATATTTTTTCTTGACAAATGAATAAAGATATGTTGAAAAGATCGGTAATGAGCGCTTCTTATTCAATTTTAATAAACTTTTTAATTCTTTGTGAACTTTTTTCTAACATTTAACTTGGGGTTGTGTAAGAGAAATTTTCAATTAATTTACTTTTGACGGATATTTTTTCAATTCACCACTAACACACTAATCATCAAAATCAACGAGTTGTAGTATTTTTTTACGATTTCAACCCGTAATTTTGGCTGGATTAAAAAATTATAAAATTTTGAAATTATTTTTTAAAATTAATTTCTAAAAAATAAAAAAGCTATTGCATTTTAAAAAAAAATCATATCTAACACGTTATGCAAAAAATTAACTAAAAATATCATCAATTATTCGAAATAATAATAGTAATAATATTATTTAGTATATCTAACAATAATATTTATAATACATATTTATTGAAAAAATATTCACAGTACATAAACTAGTTATTAAAATCATAAATATTTTAATCGTTCTTTATAAATTATAAAAAAAATTAAATATAAATATGTATATGAAATTAAAATTCGTTATAAAAATGTAATGTTTAATATATATTATAAGCGGGTTGGATTAGTGATGAGTTAAAAAAAATATAAACTCACAATCAGTTCATTTTTTTTATTTTTCTACTCGACTTACCTAACTCAAGCCACTCAATTACACAATTCGCTTCGATTAACAAATTAAAACGAATTAACGAGTTATTTAAACACACTTACTTTAACCCAAACAAGTATACTTTATAAATTTCTCTCATAGCAAAAAATTTAAAAAGTAAATAATTAACCAAAAAAGAAAAAAAAAGAAAAATAATAATAACTCAAAAAAAAATATATATATATATATATATATATATAAGCATTTTAAGACCAAAAGTACGCTAATGGGAAGTAAAAGCCATTTTGTTTTCTTATTCGTCGTAGAAAGCTAAAACCCCTTCCCTTCAGGCATATTCATGACCAGGCTTTACAACTCATTGCAGTTGGAATTTTTGGCAGTGTTAGGAAGAAACCACCAACTGATAACACTAGAATCGCACCCCCCCCTATGGCTTTTATTGGGATTCCAATAAACCAAGAGCTGCAAGCCCAAGGACTTCTGTAAAATCTCCCTTTCAGATTTGATGAGATTCCAATGTAGAAAGAAACCAAAATAGAATCCAAAAACTGACAAAGTTTCAGAAGTTGTAGGACTTCAGATTAAGATTTAACAGTAATAATTCACGATCAGAATCTTTTATTTACAGAGCTGGCAGGATAGATTACTCATGCAGGAAAAAAAATAAAAAAAACAGAGGAGATTGATCATATTACTGCCAATTGCCTCTCTACATTTATATTTAGGACTGAGAATGGGGGCAGAACGGGGACCGAACCGGGATGAATTTTTCTGTTCCTGTTTCCTATTTGATTATAGTGACAATAAAAAAAAAAATCAAAAAATAGTAAAAAATGAGACAAAAATAAAAATATTTCAACAATAATTTCTAAAGTTTAAGATAATAATATTAATAAGAGTTATAAATAATATAATAAATAAATAAATAATAATAAATGTAATTAATAAATTAATAAAATTAAAAATATAAAATATAAGAAATAAAAATGAAAAAATAAAAATAAAAATAATATTTTTAACTTATTATATTTTTAATATATATATATATATATATTTTATACATGTTTTTATATTTTAAAATTTTTATTTTATGTTATCAGGAGCAAAGTAAAGAAAAACAAAAGCCATCCCCACCCACCCAATTTGTTATTGAGGACAAGAGAAACCCGAATATAATTGGGCCGGGGCGGGGGCGGGGGCGGGGGCAGGGGCATGATGGGGAAAATTACCATCCCCATTTATATTATGTGATACAATCATATGATTATGGATGTATGATTAACTTAATTCCATACACACGGTTCCCATCATGAAAATGGCACTGGGGTTTAACTAGGTGAGAAAGCACGAGGGGGGCGTGCTCATAAAATCTTAACCAGAGACCAGTATCTCCCCACCCTTTCCAGACCATTGTACTAGAAATAAATAAGCCAAATTTTGGCCAGAATACTTCGGAATCTCTTCAAGTACTAAAGTTGATTAAGGCACCAACTGCGTCAAAAAGTTTCTAGTCTAGTTAACAAGCAAGGCAAAATTATAGTAAAAATATGTGTCTGAAGAAAAATATTGACTACAGACATTTTTCGCATGCTGCAAAATCCATTCGCCTCATTTCTTCTTCCCAGCCTTTGCAGCATCCCCCGCCTTGGTCTGCACATCATGGAACCATATCATTGAATGCACAAGTCCATGGAACAGGAAAAGAAGAGAGCACACGGGAGGAACCCAGGGCTCGTTTAGTGCATTGCCCACAAACCACGCAACCAAGAGCACACGGGAGGAACCCAGGGCACCTGTAGTGCATTGCCCACAAACCACGCAACCCAAGTTCCACACGAGCCAGGGTGCGTGTCATGCAGGGATACAAAGTACATTTTTGTGTGGTCTAAAGGAATTAATTTCCAAACATTTTTATGATCAAATCAATCCAATATGTAGAGCCCGCTGAATTTTTTATCCACGTAAAACTATGTAATCAAATAACATTTGTTTAACTCTTTCTTTTCAATATTACCATTCATTTATTTGTAAACAAATGTGATATAATTACAAAGCTATTGATATTCACTTAATTTGATTTTCTGCATGAATGATCTATTCAACGAGCTCTACATAATGAATAGATTCAATTATAAAAATGTTTTCAAAAACAGAGCCCCTTAAGCTGCACAATTGCGTGTTGTGCATTGTCCCCATAGCACACACCTCGGTTCCACATGCACGAGTATTCAAAGACTTGGCTGAATTTGACCAGTCATTAAATTCCCTTACCTTCTTTACACCACGGATCTTCATGGTCCTGTTCTTCCTCTCCTTCATCTGCTTCCTCGACTTCGCCACCTTGGTATCCAGGCCATTCTGCATGGAATAAATATATAAATAATATAAGTAGGCTACAGAAAACAAGAGGAAAAATTCAACAGTGGTTTCTTATGTTCACTTTCTTAGTTGTAACATGTAGAAAAATGAATACATAGGACACTGTTTAACTTTGTTGATACCATGTAGTCACAACATACATATTCACAGGAGAAATTTGCACAAGGTTAGTTCATCACAACTATGCATGTATATAACTTGCACAAACTAATTTCTAGATCTTACCAATACCAAAATTACAAAACGTGCACCAAGCAGATAGACCCTGTGAATAACCAAACATGATTTATTCGCGAAGTTTTTCATTTCTGCTTACTTTAAGCATAAATTAAGTCAATGTCTTGAAGTTTCAGAACAAAAAGAATCATTGAACTACAGGAATCTACAAGTGCAAATACTCAAAGACCTTTTTATCTTCAGAACTGAAAAAGAAAATGCAGAGGCACGAGCCGTCTTAAAAAAATTGGGAAGTCAAGCAAGCTGATGGTGATTGTTTGACCCATCACAAATTGGAGTCACTTGTAACCATCACACATTTGGACTCAGTGGCATTTTGCCTGAAGTGTTGTACATTAAATTGTTTCATACATGATCTCTAAGCAAATGTGGGTACAGATCCATCCTCCTGCAAACAAAACCAATACAAAAGAAAACCGCAATTATTGCCAGAACAGTACCATCCTTATCGAAATATAAACCTTTCTCTTTCCCCTGATGGCTGGAAAAACCAAAATCTCCCCATGCCAAGTGTGTACGGTTACTTAATCCCAGATCAATAAGGGCATAAACAGAAATGGCCAGAACAGTACCATCCTTGTCTAAATATGAACCCTTCTCTTTCCCCTAAGGGCTGGAAAAACCAAAATCTCCCCATGCCAAGTGTGTACCGTACCATCACTTAATCCCAAATCAATAAGGGCAAAAGTGAATTTAGCTTCTCCCCATTTCATCTCCCCCGGCAAGCAGCTAAGCTAAGGCCCACCCATACAAATTTGGCAAAAGTGAATTTAGCTTCTCTCCCCATTTCATCTCCCCCGGACTGCGTGAAAGCGCGTGTATATATATATATATATCAACAGTTTCATCTTCAACAAACACCTCTATGAATTCCAGCAAAGGAAACAACCTGAGAACCCGGTGACCCGTCCTGCATCTGAAGACGCAAAACGTTGAATTGTAGTCCTCGTTCTTTGCTTCATTGTGGTTAAGTCCTTATAGGGCATCTAAGTAGAATAGACACAGACGTGTGCAACAAGACAGACATGATAGAGCATGCCGACACATCAATTTTCAAAAAAATCCATGATACAACATTTGGAAGAATTTATATTTTATATATTAAATATATGTCAAATATATGAATAACTTATTCAAATTAATGAAAAATATGCAACTTATCACTAATTCAATTCAAAAGTCATATTTTATCTCATAAATATTTTAAACATATTTAGTGTGTATAAGTTGTATTTTGAAAAATTCAAAGTAGTGTTACTAATAAAAGATTCATCACATAAATGTGTTTGGAGGATTCAAGCAATATCGTCGAAGTATCGATGAAGTGTCGGAAAAGTGTCAAATATTATAAATATTTTTTTTAAATAAGACTCATTTAAAAAGTGTTGGCCACGCTTTTAGAAGTGTCGGTATTCGACACAACACGCCTCATCTGTAGAACTATTCGTGCTTCATAGCTAGACATGTATTGTACCTCTTTGTCCGTTGACATGCTTGTTTGCTAGTTCAGAGACCAAAGCTGAAGAAAAGGAAGAATGGGAATGAACTTGAATTATCATTTTGTCCTGGAGTAGAAATTTGAAGAAAACGAGGGAAAAGTTCACACCCATTGGATTTTCCACTATACAGTGAATAGTTAAGCACTTGCCATAAATGGCAGGTAGGTTAAGAATAATGTGTATAAGATATATAAACAGGCCTTGGTTTCTATCCAATCCCCTTTGGCCATGTTTGGAGTGGCAAACAACAAGATAGGATTGAACTATTAATCCGAAGCATGCCATAATTCCTTATTTGTTTTCATAAAATTTATCCGAACTATTTATTCGGTTGGACTTGTTATCCCACAAACAAAGGATAACCAAGGGAGCGGAAGCGGTGGGACTAGGAATTATGGGATTGGGATTAAGTGGAAAATGACAAAATTGCCCTCAACATTCAAGTACAAAAATGATTTATTAATGTATTAATTATTCATTTTTCTGTGTGTTCATCTTGATTAGGAAAATGAAATGATTTATTAATGTATTAATTATTCATTTTTTTGTGTTTTCATCTTGATTAGGAAAATTAGTAAAATAAAATCTCTTTGGTCTAAAAAATATATATATTATAAATAAAAATAAACAACATAAAATAAATAAATAAATAAGTCATTATTCTAAAATTATCTTTACTTCTCCCTTATTTTTGCAAATGTAATCGATGTGTTGGCTAAACAAACAAAACACTTTTAACCAAATAGGTGTGTTTTATGATATTCTCATCTAAGGGCATTTTTGTCACAATATGAAAACAAGCAAAGGATTGGACTGAGGCCATGGGATAAGTATTTATCCTCTGGAGTAAATAAACACAACATTGGATAAAGGCAGGGACTTTTAATCCAAAAGGTCCTAAGAATGTGAATCAGTGCTAATCTAGTCCGAGACTACAAACATGGCTAAAGGAGATTGGAACGTCATGTTGGTCAGATTGTGAGCTCACACTAGGCCCAGTTTGGTGATCCAAACAGTTAATGTTTTAGGGTCCACTGAGATGATCATATTGTAAAAAATCAAATTAATCGGTCATCTGTAGCAACATAATCAGATAACAATGATCCGGAAAAATGGACAAGTGTTACTTTGAGTAACCATCTATTTTTTCAGGATAAATGTAATTTGATAATTTGGCTGCCGATGTCGGAAACTTTATTTATTTATTTATTTTTGCATGAATAATCTTCTCAGGTCTTATAACAGGAACAGTTAGAGAACTGCTGAAGTGGGACAGTTGACCCAACAGGATGGTCCAATCCCCAAAGAAGACTACAGAGAAACTCAGTCCTATAATATATATAGAGACAAATATATGTACGCATATATCTAAGAGAAAGAATAAGAAACATCACTCTTGAAATCACAATCAATTGAATTATACACAATTTTTTAAATGGGAAAAAAGGTATTTTATTGAAAACAAATATACTGCATTGGCTCCAATAAGTTAAGTATACAAAGGTTTCCAACATGGTAGATATGAAAGTACACTGATCTATGAACGGAACTTAAAACAGTAATAGATAAGAGAAACTCCAATGATATGCAAGTTAGGTGATGCCAATGTTCATTCCATTAATATCGAAAAAAAGAAATAACAAAAGGGGAGCAGTACAATAAGTAGAATTAATGCAACAACCATTCATGACTACGCTTCATATTAACACATTAAAGGCAGTAGGGCAGACAAAATGAACATCACAGAAAAGATAAAGCATACAAAATAAGCAAAGAGACCACAACTTACCCTGATGAGCCTGTATTTCGGTTCATATTTCTTTGCATTCTCAATAGAATCATATATTAAACCAAAACCAGTAGATTTGCCTCCTCCAAAATGGGTCCGGAACTTAAAAACAAAGATGGCATTTGGATCTTTCACATCATACATCCTTGCCAATTTTTCCTTCAACTCCGCCTTCAAGAGGACAAAAGAAAAAACAAAAAAATCAGCATACCGATTAAACTAAGAAAGTATACCAATAGTCAAGTAGAACCCACAAAATTGTAAAGATGCGCACTACAATTCTACAACAAATTAGATATAAAATCACCACAAGAAAACAAAAAAAAATGGTGGGCATGTTACATATAATGACCGTGATAAACAATATCAATAAATGCATCAAAAGAACAAAGCCTGTAAAGTCTCCTAATTCTCACTTACCCAAACCCCATAAACAATTAAATAAGCAATCTAACTAAGAGGAGCTCTCTTAGAAGCAAAGATTAATTTCTTCGAGAGAAGAGGGGCTCTCCTTAGCCATCCACTGCCCCAAAGAGCCCCTATCCTCGCTTGGTTTTGAGCACTTCTCTTGATTTTTCCATTAGCCATTACTGACATGAAAAAATGCCCCCTCTAGTAAAACAAATCAACTAAATCTTTTCATTGCCTTCATCAGCAAAAATAAGTTCGGAAATAAACCAACCAACCAACCCTGGAGCAATTAGTATCAAAGGCCATCAAACAAGTTAATTAATTTGTACATTTGAGTGTGCATTCCATATACACGCTATTATGAATGCTAATTGCATTCCAATAATAAACAAATAAACTATTAGGCTATGCTTGGTTTATTCGAATGACAATAGAATCAAAGGATAATTTCGTCAAAAGATCCATTCCAATCTTTGGTTAGTCAAAAAAAATTAATGAAATGCCAAATTCAAAAATAATCACTATTCCACCATTTTACGGAATGATAATTCCAAAGCAGGAACCAAGGAATTCTCATTCCATTCCTATACAAAATTATTGCATTCAACCAAGCACTGCCTTAAGCTTTACAGATCAGGATCATGTTCGAGAGAAAGCGAAAGGGAAAGAGAGCAAAACCTTGGAAACATTCGGTCTTCCAGGATGCAGAACATCAATGATCTGAATCAAAGAAAATGAACGCATAATGAAGCGAGACAGGTGAATTAACAGTAAACAATTTTTAATACGTGATGAAAAAGGATCAATGAGTGGAAACTCACAAATTGCTTTCTCGAAAGAAGCCGATTAGTCATGAACTTCCTCGTCCGGATCGTAACCGCCTTACTGTCCGCCATTGTCACCGAAGAAAGCTTCTCGTTATCGCGCTTTCCCTCTTTCTGCACCTGCGTACTCTACGCTCGTCTTTGGGAAGCCGCGCAGTGAAGGAACTAGACTTCAACGTTACGGTTTTATAGTAACCCTAGCCTCCAAGGAAAAAAGAACCCTAGCCCAATATCTGAAAATTTACGATTTTTCTTGGGCCGGACTTGGGTTCGATAACTCGATCTATTTCAGAACCAGTCAGGCCACTTATCCGGGCCAGTGGATTTGGATCGTTGAGGTCCAACCCGGGTTCACCATTGTCCCAATCCAGCCGGCCAATTATGATGCCTTTGAGTGTGCAAATAATAGGTAAATTTATTTTAATTCGTCAATTCAATTCAACCCATTTAAGTTCAACCCATTTGAGTTATATGAATAAGTGAATTGAATTCAATAAATTGAATAAAATAAAAAAAATTAATTAATTATAAATTTATATTTATTCAACTCATCATCAATTAAATTTGTGTATAATATGTATTAGTTATCGTAATTTACATACGATAAATTTCAATTTCATATACATATTTATATTTATAAATATTTTTATAATTTATAAAGAATAAATTAAAATATTTATAATTTTAATTACTAGTTTATGTATTGTGAATATCTTTTCAATAAATATGCATTATAAATATTATTATTAAATATATTTAATTATATTATTACAATTGTTATTGTTGAATGATTGATAGTATTTTTAGTTAATTTTTTTTATTAGCATGTTAAATATGATCGTTTTAGAAAAATTGCAATAGATTTTTTATTTTTTAAAAACCAATTTTGTTTTATAATTTTTTAACTCATTAAATTGATTAAATTGCAAGTTGAAACTATCAAAAAAATCATTTTAACCCGTTAGTTTTAATGATTAGTAGGTTTGAAAAAATTATCACCCACAAAAAATAAATTAATTAAAAAAATTTATTTAACTCATTTTAATCCAACTCGTGTGCACCCGTAATATTAATGTCATTAGTTAATGGACGACGAGATAATTACATCATTATTTACACTAGATTTTTGGCACTTGAAATCTTTTTTTTAGATATTTTTAAAAAGTATAAATTATTAAAAAAATATTTTTAAAAATTTGTGTAGAAAGTTATCTTGGAGTTTGAAGTTATGACGAGTGAAAAGTTATAATTAAGCGGATATTTTAATGAATTACATATTTATTTTTTATTAATTAAAATAAATGTTATTATACCTTTCATCGATTGAGAAATAATTCGATACCATTTGTTTTGATGTAAAATATTTTTGGATAAAATATTTTATTTAATTTTTAGTATTTTATTGATAATACCTATGTAAAATATATTGTCTAGTAAAATATTTTATCTCGTTAGATTAAATTAAATTTATAAAAAATTAACTTGTAAATTAATTTTAGAATGTTCCTTCAGAACTTTTATTTAATTTTTACCGTCTTTGATCATTCTTATAACAAATAAGAACGAGAAAATGAGAGATAGATCTTTCTCACATGAATTATTCACTCAATTCCTTCATACATTTGATCACTCTCATATTTTATTCTCATTTTTTAAATTTTAACTAAATACCAAAAAATACAAGTAAAAAAATAATTTTTATAAAATTATTTTACATGTAAATATTTTACGTCGAAATAAACGAAGCCTTTATATCACAAAATTTTACCAATTTTTGTCAATATTTTTACTTTTTTCTTGTTATAAGAGTATAAATAACGCTCATGACTTAAAGCCCCTATTTAACATATGTAAAAAGATTATTTTTTAAGTAGTTTAGTTTTCTTTAATATTGAGAATTTCTTATATTTGCTTTTTATTTTTCTTCTTTTTATTAAAACATGTAATATGTTATTATTTTTTATTTTTAAGTTAAAACATTTAATATGTAATATTTGAGATATTGGCACAATATTTATTTTTTTGTGTGAGAAGAGTGAATCTTTAAATTGAGGGTATTTTGATTATTTTATTCTAAAAATAAGTATTTGTGATGTGTATATATTTTTTCTTCAAAAAAGTAAAAATATAGTAGTTTTTTTAGAGATATCATATCCTACAGCTTAAAAATTGATTTTTAAGAAAAGCCAAACAAGGGGCTATGACCTTGCTTGGTTTTTTCAATAAAAATAATAGCTTTTAATATGGTGTTTAATTGAAAGGTTCACTATTTTATTTTCAATTTTTTTAGAAAAATATATATATGCATTTCAAACACCCTAATTTTTAAAAAACATAAAATAACCATAACAACTTCAACTAAAAAGACAACTTTACTCCAAAAACAAATACAAAAATTTGCTATTATTCCAAATACTATAAAATTAGAAGTAAAAAAATAAAAAAAATAGATATTTTAACAAAAAGTTTTTAAAAAAAGTACAACTCTAAACAAATTATATTAGACAATCTAAACATTTCTGTCTTTTTTTTCTTTTAAGATTAAATTTAAGAGTTAAGATTTGTTGACATCCCAAACAAGGACTAAAAATGATTATAAAGAATAGAGTAAAATATACTACCCTCTCTTAAGGTTTGTAATTAATACACAAGTATTTAGTTTAAAAAATTACAGTTATACAGGGAGGAATTAGAAGGATTTAATATGAATAAAATTAATATTTTAATATTTTTAATTGTTCACATCAATTCCAACTAATGTTGACTAATTGTTAACTTGTAAAATTAATAATTTTATACCAGGCCCTTCTTCAAAATAGTAAAAAATTAGTTCTCTTCCTTCTGGTATTCACCTCTCTTTTTTGTCTCTTTAACTTGTCTCTCACTCTTCTATCTCTTCTCTCTCATTTTTCTATCATTAAACAACTAAATCATCTTACATCTCTCTCTAATTGATTATAAACTCTTTTTTTACTTTTTTTTCTAATTAAAATTATATTATTGTTAAAAAAACTCAAATATTAAATTTATATTATTTTTAAATTAATTATCTTGTTATAAATAATGATATTAAAATTTAATTTAGACTAATTAATTAAAATATTATGCTTGATAGATATTTATGTTATATTAAATTATTTATTATTGAATAATATTTTTATAAATAATATGTATATACATATAATATTTTATAGCAACGAATTCAAAGCCAAACTCAATTTTTTTCACCAATAAAAATATATATCATTAAAAAAAATAGGTTTTGTACTGTTTGCCTTTGGCACATCAAAAAAAATGATTGTGCCTTTAAAATAATGTTATTTTCTTTCCATAATTTTATAAGACAATTGAAAAAGTGGAATCTAAAAGTTTGGGACTTGGTAACTTAAGGATAATTAGTTTTTACTATTTGAGAATTTTTAATAAAAATAAAATTTAAAAATAGATATTTAATTATTATATTTTTTGAGAGTTACAATATTCATATAGGGTTATAATATTGTGGCTTAAATGACCATTAGTTTTTTTTATGAATAATAAATTATTATTATTCTATATAATTATATATTTAATAGTTGCAATTTACTATGAAATTTTCTAAAACCCTACGAAGGTACTAGCTCTATTATTTCGAGGAAGGGAGAAGCATGAAAAAATATGATTTTCTTTAGAAGAGAAAAATAAGAGAGATGTGTTGAGAGATAGAAATAAGAATTTTTAAAGATATATATATATACTACCATTATAATACTAGTATTATATTTTGTGGGCAACACGGTTAATTTGTGACTAGTTTATATTATTTTATTATAATGGTATTATATTTTGTGGGCAACACGATTAATTTGTTACTCGTTTATATTATTTTAATGAACGTAAACACTAGACAAGGAATACTTATGAGCTATTGGGTTATATTTTGAAACTGATATATTCCGTTTAAACATTCACATAGGAATAAATATTAATTTTAAGACAATTATACTTTATTTACATAACTTTTAGATTTAAAATACATCATTTTTTCTTTGATAATTGAGTAATCGAGTTAGTTTTGCGGCATATCTGTTAATTTTGAGAACCTAAAGTTAGTGGCTTGATAAACCTCCAATGCCTCTAAAAATTCGAACGGATAACTATTAAAGAGCAAACACAAGAGCTAATCAACCGACTTAACCACTTAAAATTTAAAGCACTAGTGTTTAAAGTGGCGCCACTCTGGCCTAAACATAGAAAATGTTATTGTTATCCACCCAATTGTCTTGGGTAAATTTTCCCAAGCTGCAGTTGCTTTTTAATGATTACTATTTACTAGTTCTGAGTTTTTAAGGACATTTGAGGTTTGTTTAGATATTAATTTCAAAACATTAGAATTAATGGTGGTGGACAAAGTTAGATCAAGTACCCAATTATTAAAGAAAAAAAATATCTTTGGACTATATATCTATATAATAAAACATTGGTGCAAAATGTCTCACCTATATTTTGAATTTATATTTTACATCAATGATAAATTTTAGCATCTCGCCCAAATTAAAGCCATTCAACGGTGAAAATAAATCGTTTGCTCTTTGTTATGCCAAACATCTATACCCTTTCATTTTGAAAATCCCACATCTCAGTGGAAAAAATCAGTCCAACGTCTCTCTCTCTCTTTCTCTCCCCGTCCTCTCATCTCGTCGTCGGCGCCCTTCTCTCTCCACTGATCATCGTCGACCACCGCCACTCACCACCGCCCTTCTCTGTTCCATCGCACCATCAAAGGTCACTGCTCGCTCTCTCTCTCTCTCTCTGTGTTCATATATTTCCTAACTGTATTTGTTCGTTGTCGCACTCATTATTTGAAGATTTTTGTTTGTATACATACAGTGTCCAGCTAGATTCTAGGATTTTTGTATCTCTTATCGCCTGATTTGCTGCCCTCTCAATCACTGTTTGGAGAATCAATTCTCATGTCAGAACTAAAATGCTTCCTCACTGATTTTCTTAACACAAACACACGACGCATAACTACAAAGATATCATCTTTGACATGTTCGAAAAAAATTTCTAACTGGGTTCTTTTACACAAATAACGTCTAAATCATCCCAGATAGTTTTACCCAGAACCCACCAAATACCGCTGAATTTGAAAAAAAAATTCAAATTTTAAAGAATCAGCTTTATCCAGGTGGCTTAATCCGCCAAATGAGATGGTGAAAGATAGATGCCCGGTCATGTAAGACATATTTTTAACCATGCGCCTTTTGATCATGTAAGCCATATTTTCATGAATAGTTAAAATTAATTCCCACCCAAAGTCAAAACTCATCAACGGTGAGAAAATACCTTCCCATTTTGCCTATGTTCTGCGGGAAAACTCCAGCGTCTCTGCCCATTTTCAAAAAAAGTCCTCCCTAGAATTTCTATTCTCTCTCATATGGGTTTTTCTGAGTTCCTCTCTCATTTTCTCCCTCAGCCCAACCCTCAGTAGAGTTTTCTCCCATTCTCCCTTCTACCCATCCCGTCGTCGTACCTCCACCAACGTCGCCGACCTTTCCCTGCCGCCGCCGCAACCACCTTCGCATCCCGACGCCCTTCTCTCTCCCCCCCTCCATCTCTCTGACCTGATGCCCCTCTGTCAGTGGTATTGTTTTCTCCAAGACCCGTGAATGAGCTTGATGCTGTTGCAACTAAGGTTCAAAAAGTCTACAAGAGTTATCGAACCACAAGGAAACTTGCCGATTGTACGATTGTGGTTGAAGAACTTTGGTGTCTCTTCGTCATTATCTATAGTCCCTCTGGTTGTGGTTAGAGATGTTTTTTTTTTAGTTATCTCAATGTTTCAGTTTGTTCTGTCTAATTTTCTCAGTATCAAATTATTTTAGATGGAAGGCCTTGGATTTTGTTGCTCTAAAACGGAGCTCAGTATCATTCTTCCACGTTACGAAACCAGAAACTGCCGCATCACGATGGGCAGCCAAGGTTTGTTATATAACACCGGTCCATCTAATGACCAGGGTACTTGGTGGTGTATGGTAGCCAAATAATGCGAAAAAAGTTGGAACTTCAATACACATTTTGCTAATCTCAAATCCATTTTGGCAGATATTTATACATTTGTGACAATTTCATATGACAACTTCATATACTTTTTACGTACTATCCCGCCCACTGAACTGTCATTACTATATTCTATATATTATTATGAGTCTATGACTTACCAAAATGTTGGTTAGAGAATTGAGCCCTAACAAATGTTGATTCTTTTGTGTTTTGCAGGTAGAAAAGGGTTTATCCCGTGATGAAAATGCTCAAAAATTAGCTCTTCAACTTTGGCTTGAAGCAGTAAGCCTGAGTACTTAGTTTTCAATTTCACCTGATTGTTTATCATTATCTCGAATAATCTGATCCACATATCTTATGTGCACATAAAATGGGTAAGATGTTAGCTCAATTCCATTTGAAATTGGTTATGGGTGCATAGATATTTTTTAGATGATTAATTTCTAGGCATTTTCTTAAGCGTTTTGCTTATCTGTTTATTTTAACCGGTTAGACCGCATTGGTTAACTTTTTTTTTGAAGTAGAAAAAAAAATGCTCACAAATGCACTATGAAAAGAGAATAAGATGCTTTTTTTATAATAGTAAATATTAAGCGAATAAAGTACAAAAAGGAGATGCAAGGGAAAAAAATTATGTATTCATTTTTAGTGGGTAACATTCCTTCCTCCATATTCCTTTGCTTTGTTGGGTTTTTGTTTTCTGTAATGTCCAGGTGATGAATTTACGGCAGTATAATTTTATGAGGCTTCAATTTAGTTGTATTTGGGTGAAATTTGCTTTAAAAATTTCAAAGAAAACATATTTGGGTGAAATTTATTGTTTAAAACCTTTTTCTATTGGTACCTTTCAATTTCTCTGCTCTTCTCTATTTATTTGTTTGTTTTGTTTTGTTTTGTTCATTTTGTTGTTGAGTACACGATAGCTATCAGTATAGAACTTTCACTTCCTTTTCTAAATGCTCAATCAATTTTTTTCCTTATACGTTCTTGGAGATTCTTTCATTTTTTTCTTATAGATTTTATATATTTTTTATATCATTTTTATTCTTAAAACTTAGTTTATGTAGTAGATGGTTCAGATACGACTAAGAAGAAATTAAGTCATCAATGATGTCCCAACTTCCAATGCTGTGCATAACAACTTTCAAGTTGTTGTTATAATGTGCTTAACAACTTAAAAGTTGTCTCTCAAGTATTTTTTCAAAATGTTCTTGAACGTAAGCCCCACTCTCATCATCATCATCATTATAATTATTTCTTATTAGTTAATCATGACAAATATGATAAATCATAAAAGAGTTTTGTTTAGGAAGGTGTAGGGTATACAATTAGTTTCAAAATCACCTTCATTGGCCTAATTTTTTTTGCATCATGACTGTAACAAAGCAGTCACGAGATGTGAAGTTTCTTATTAGTGGTATTTGAAGTAGTGGTGTGAGTTGGTGGTTTTTTTAGAATAAATGTATTACGTTAAAATTATAATTGAAAAAATAACCAAATTGATTATGTTTGATTGATAAAGTGCATAACTTCTTTTAAAAAATGTCTAATTAGCATTGGAAGTCATAGGAATAACGATGATATGATAATGTTAGGATTGTTGAATGGATTGTGATTTTTTACCAACAGTTATCCATAGCATTGGATAATCAGCAATTGTACTGAAAAATCACAAGGAGTGATTTCTGGTACAGGTATGTCTAATATGTAATTTTTTGGATTAGATAATTTTTATTGATGACTCTATATCACCGTTGCAACTTGCGTTTATAAATAGGCTTTCATATGATTGTATATAATGCATGAGTTGTCCTAATAATTGGTTGTTAAATATTTATTTTATTGATCTACAATTTTTGACAGTTGGCATTATACTGTATTTTTGTTGTTGGAATATAATTTTATTATTGATACAAAGCTGAAACAAATCAAAGTATTAGTCATTAAGAACTTTGAATAATGAGAGAGATTCTTAAAAGTTTGGTTCCTTCAAACTGTTGTCATGGATTATCTACAGTAGTGCAACAACAATTTTGACTGTATTTTATCTAATAAAATAGTATTTTGATTTTTGAAATAGGTTTGGACTGGCTTATTGCAAGAAATCGTTATTTAACATTTTGAAAGTGGTTCTTCTCTCACTCAAGCTATCCCTCTCTTTACAACTTTTTGCTCTATAGATGCACTGTATGTTGGAATCTGTGAATTTCATTGGCCATTGAAATTCAGATTTCAATAGCTGGACCAATTACAATTGAATTGGCCAT
>JAOTRH010090020.1:0-16620 GCA_034768845.1 Heliamphora exappendiculata | reverse complement strand
GTTTTTCCGATATAATCTTTTGGTCGACTGCTGTATTTATTTAGATTTATACAGTTGTGATTCCGGTATTAATCCGATAGATAATTGTTGCAATTCCAGTTTACTAGAATCAACATGCACATGCACACACAATTATACTCCCTATTTGGTACCCGACTTCCATCTGTAATGGTGGTTCATAATCATTTATTATTCCGATGACTTTATTCTGCATGCTAAATGACATCAGATGTCACCAGAGGCTTATTGTGTGGATTGCACATCTCACGTACTCTTCTTCTCTTCCTTTAATTTTTAGTATGGTTCATTACAATTGGATGTTGCCACTTCCTAATGTTGTTTTTCTAACTTGGGCCTCATGGGTGATTTCCTCAGGTTTGACCGGACAATGAGAAGTGTGCAGGGTGCTCTAATTGTTACCTCGTGTTTCCAGATGCTCATTGATTTCCTAGGCTTACGGAGAAATGTTGTAAGGTCATTATTACAAATTGCGGCTTTCATGTGTAGATAGAAACAAGTAAATTGTTTCCTATTTAGATCAACTTTTACAGATGTGGGATAATTGTTTATTATGGGTCTCTTTCTTCTCTATTTTAGATTTCTTACCCCTCTTTCTATGGTTTCTCTCTTAACATTTACTGGACTTGGGGCTCTATTATCTTGGTTTCCCAATGGTAAGATTTATCAATCCTTCATTATATGTTTTCTCTCCAATCCTGGTAATGCCAATCAAGTCCTGGTAGCTACTGTCTTTGGTCCTTGTACATCCTTTCTTTGGAATTAAGGTATTACTCATCCAGTCTTCAATGCATAAAATAAATATATTGAATTTTAAGAACCAACTCATCTTGAACCGATTCACCCCCCCTGTCCCTACACACGCACACACACACAAAAAAAAACCGCAATCTTAGTAGGCATTTTGCACTTTATAGCCGAGTTCATGTTGTTAGTTGAATAATCTGGATAAGTAGATTTTTATGGTAAATATGATGTGGTTTTGCTTTGATACATGATTTTACATGGTACTGAACCGGGGTTTAGCATGTGAAAATTTATTCATATTCTCTGTACTATTATTCTTTTTAGCTTTTAGCTTTTGATATTTCCTAGAGGTTTCCAAAAGACAAATCTGACTATGAAACTGTTTTTCATAGTCGCTTTTTTCCTTGTAGCTGGCTAAGTGTGTTGAAGTTGGGCTCCCAGAGTTAATTCTAATGGTTATTACCTCACAAGCAACTAGTTATCATTGTCAACTGCTCAGTTATCTCCTAATTTTAGTTCTCTTCTATCAGCAGTATGCATTTAATGAAGTTTCATGGTATTTTTTTATGCCCATCGATCCAAAGGGAAGTGATGTTTATTGACTCCATGAATAACTCCTACGAAACTAGATGATGCAAAATAAGAGGCTTAGAAGTTGCTACATGGCTATCTTGGTAACATCATTTGGCTAAAATGAATGCCAATTGAGGGACAGATAATGATAATCTGATCCCATCATTTTAGTCGAATGGTCTTGTTAAGATGCATTAACAATTGTTGATCAGTGATGACCATCAACTTCTACTGATCCAGTTTCTTATTCAAATGATGGTATGGTGTAAACTATGTGAAGTTTGATGGCTCATTGGTGGTAAGTTATGTGACAACACTGACTAATGTTTGGGATACTTGGTCCTTTTGCAGTATCTGCCCCATTATGTGAAAACGAAGTGGCGCCTATATGATCGATTTTCTCAGTTGTGTTCATATGGGTGTATGCACAGATTCTAACTTCAAGCCATGCATATGACAACACTTTTTTAGACACACATGCTAGTTACTGCATGGATCGTGTGGAACTCATAAGTGAAGCTCCCTGGTAAGATTTTTTTTTCTTTCTTTTAAAATGAGAAAGAAATTGGAATCCCATGTACTTCCATTATATTTTCCTAGTGCATCTGGAAAATGGCTTTCTTGTGACGTGTCCAAGTAAACAAATGATCTCCAAGTTAGAAAATGTGTTGCTATGATGCATCTCAAAGCAAAGTGTCAGCATTCAACTTCCTGCTGAACTTTAGTTCTCCATGGATGAAAAAGCTAACATTCAAAAGTAGATCATTCGGATACACTGGTCTTTTAGGCCTCCATTGAAAACAATAAAAACTTAGTATGTGATAAATTTTGTAACTTAAACCCATTTTTGTAGCTTAAACCAATATGCGTGCATATTCTATTTGCGGAGGACCATATAACTAGCTGAAGCAGTTTAACATTATACCCAGGAACTGTTGTCTTGATTGCAGGATGATTAATGGGTGTGAATGTAAACGTGAACTGTTTCTGTATGAAAATCTTGAATTTATATGTACAAAGTAAAACAATGCCAGAAGTCTATTTCACTGATTTGAATCTCAATTTATGAATTTAAAATTATATATGATGAAATTAATCATGTGTTCATCTTAATCCATTCCGAGTCTAAAATGGTTTTTTATTTTTTTATTTTATCAGATGTACTTTTCTTGTTATTTGAGCTTTGTCCCCTATGTCTAAGTCCCGGTCTTGTTATTTTGAATAAATCCTCACATTCATCATTCATGTCTTTGTGCTGTGTTTACTGAGCAGTGGGTTGGTTTTGATTGCCAGGCCTCAAGTGCAAAGTTAGAAACAAATTTGGGCAGCTTTTTGAAGTATTTCCTATCTAGAGTTCTCAATTCAGTGAATTGATATCAATCTTTCTTTTTCTTTTGGGTTCTATTGGATCTTATTTTCTTGATTCTATTTTTATTCCAAAACAGAACTTTTTTTGTTCCTTTTAAGATCAAAAATCCTTTGGGGGTTTTATTCAAATCATTACTTCAAACTGTATATTGCAACAAATTGGCTACAACTTATAATTTGATTTCTGAATTTCCCTATTCTTTGACTAAGCTAACAATCATATAATTTTCCCAACTTTTTGTAGACTATTCTGTTGTTACCATATCTTATTGACTGTCTGTTATATCGCCACATACAGGATATTTATTGCTTATCCATTCCAATGGGGCAGGCCTACTTTACTTGATGCCGGTGAAGCATTTGCAATGATGGCTGCTTCTATTGTTGCTGATGTTGCTCGTTACAGAGTTTTTATGGTACTCCTTGGTACCTAGATAGATTTTATAGCATCTTTGTGCCCCTCATGTTGCTCATATAAAGTACTTAGCAAGTAAAACTAACATGGGTATGAGAAGATGGACATCAGTATCAAGTTTCTTCAATTCTAATGAAACACTATTAGTTGACATCAATAATTTCTTTTGCTTAGAATCGATAATTTTATTTTGAAAGCTTGAATGATACAGATACTGTTGTTTCTTGCTTTCTGAGAATTCTTTGTCCGTTCATAAGGATTTTCACTTGGTATACTTTGCACCTCATGCAATTTTTGTTTCAACAATGTTTCTTCATCATTTCCTCAACTAGCTTGTCCCATATCGGTCACTGCTGGAACATTATGGCTTGAAATGACTTTGGTTTTGAGGTTTAAAGTTGTCTAGCTTTTCCTTTCAATATTTGGTGGTTGTTTGTGCCTATTATATGTCACTCTGGCACCCCGGTGGTTGATTTGTCAATTGACGGATTTTGACATTTTAGCCCGCGATGAACATATGAAACAACAGTTTCCTTCTCTCTTTTTTCCCTTTTTGGTTCCTGTTCTAGCTTGAACTTTCTTGTGTTACTTGTTAGACTTGTTCTGTTAAGTCGTCATTATCCTGAGTGTGAAAGCACATTTTATTGCCTGTATTATTGTGGAACATTAACTGAAACCTGATTGATGGATGCACACCCTATAGGAAGTTGCAGCAGTGATCTGGCTTAAATCTTGAAGATAGTTGTAAGCTCTTCCTTTTAATGTGTTTAGTGGTCTAAAGATTTACATTGATATGTTTGGTACGTAACTGTTCCTCTGCATCAAGTTAGCTTCGACAAAGGATAATTGAAAAACTATTGGTTGCATGCGATGTGATAATATTTTACTATGATTAATAAATAATGGCGTGGTATTAGTAATTATTTTGGGTAGTTTTTATCACTTCACTGGATTACTCACATATAACATTGAGCTTCTGTTCATTCTGCAGTGCATCGTCTGGATGTTCAGCAAATATATTTTGGTACAAGTGTTGGCTATAAAAGCTGTCGACTCTTCATGGCAATGGGGTTTGTGTTATCTCCTGCTTTTATGTGCAAAGTTCTATAGCTTTTTGCAATTTCTTTTGTTACCATTAACTTCGAATCAGGAGAGGATGGGCTTTGTGGGAGTAACTCAACCAATCGATACGGTTGTAGGCACCCAAGCCCCTCTTGATACAAATACGTGTTGTGTTGTGTTGTGTATATTCTATAGTGGTATTAAGCTCTAACATATTTATGTGATGTTCTTGTTAATTTCTAGGCATGTTATTTTCCTGTTGTTCATATCATATTTATCTGCCCGCCTATATTTTTCAGCTTAATTTTTGTCAAGTTTACACTTGAACATTTTCAGGATGCTTTAGATTACACAGTTATGGAGGGTAATTGTTTTCTGGTCTGGACAATGCTTTAGCTGCTTTCTAATTATTCTTCGTCATCGGACTGATAAAATTGTGATCTTAACTTTTCCATGATATGTAGCTTTTATTTTTAGAGTTGAGTGATAAATGACAGTTGATCGATTGTGTGCGTTGCCTGGTGTTGAACCTATTGAATGCTCAAACAAGGGAAGACTGACATGAAGTGGTTTAGAACCTTTGCTGTGGATTGCTATTGGCCAATGGCTTCTTCCCAAGCAGTGTCATGCTATTCAAGCTGGGGACTATAATTATTCTACTCTGGAGGTTAACTGTGTCCATTGATGTATACATGCATTATTTACTTAATTAAGATTATACTTTTGAAATCTGGTTCTTTATTTTTAAAGATGAATACTTGATAAGATTATTCTTCTGAAAACCGTAACATTGGTAAGTATGTATTGGTTGCTGATATTCACTAGAATGTTCGAATGACACCATGCTGTGTAAATATTCTTTATTCTTCTCCTTGGATGGTTTTCCATTGCTTCTTCAGACAAGCTAATATTAATAACAGAGCGAGGTAGACATAGTTTTTCACTATCCGGACTGCATATCTGTCTGTGGATATGCATGGAACGTAACGAGCCTAACTTTCTATAGCGGGGTAGACCTGGTTGTCCTCTTCCATGACTCCAACCGGTCTCAACAAGGGATGATTTCATTTCATGATCACCACTGGTTTCTTATACACAGTTTAGTTTAAGTTGAATTTTCTTCTGCAAATTCAAAAACTTCTGTTTCATATGGAATGATCTGCAAATTCATAAACTTCTCACAGTAAGTAACAGTAACGAGCAAGTTCGCTTGCAGCAATAACCTCAAATTATTGTCCGTGACCAACATTTGTTACCTTTTCTTCTAAAATCGCTGTCGTTAGTTCTGCAATAATATTCCTGAGCTTCGAATAGGATGGCTTGTGGTTAGGAAAACAAATGGTTTTTATCTTTTTGGAACATTTGTTCTGAACAATGCCTAATCAATGCATTTTCTTCTTGTTCTTGATGAAAGTAACGAATGAAGCTTTACCCGAATAGTTGAAAAGAAACTTCCTTTGGATTTAGCAGCACATACTAGTATAATCTTGAACAATGTACCATCTTATCTTGCAGGTTTAATCCTTCCAAAATGGGTAGTTCAACTTCAAAGGGTCCACCGAACCGCCCTGAATAACCTCCTTTTAGCTGGATTATTACCAATATAATCATAAAAGCTAATTTTTTAGAAATTTTAGACCAAACTTCTAATAAACTTTCATTTTCAGCTTACACTTTCCTTATGTTTTTTTTTGTCCGTTTGGGTTTATTAAAGCCATTTTTTCATATTAAATTTTTTTTCATACTTTAATTTACCTTTTAAAATGCCTCTTGACAAAAGGGGTTTTAAAAGATATTTTTATCATAATTAAAAAAAAAACACTACAAATCAAAAAAAGTTATTTTTTGAATGAAAATTATCTTTTTTAAAATATTTAATTTTCGGTAAAAAAAATTAGAAGGTAACAAATGTCAAGTAGCATTTAGTACAAGTCAGAAGCTGGTTACTCTTACAAAAACCAATATAACATTAAGCAGGTCAAATGAAACATCAAATGCAACTTGTATTGATAACCGAGTATTCTTTACTTGCAAAATAGCATCTCGATATTATCTCATAATATATCTCTTATTCGGGTTACTTTTCTCCTTTAAAGAAAAAAGACAAGGAAAAAAGGTAAATGTAAGAATCACATGGGAAGCCTAGATAAAGTTCAGTAAGACTCTGCCACTATGCCTCAACTTTCCACATTCTCTGTACCTATAGCGTCTATATCAGGATTTGGAGAGTGTTTTAATATAGTCGGTTCTTTTAAAGGAGATGATTCCTAAATGCCAGAATCATTTTTGGCGAAAAGAGCAAAACAAATGCTAATATCGAACCAAAAAACATTTTGATAACATAACCAACCGGATCCTCGTCAATTTGTTCTGAATCAATGCTCGAGGTTGTCGTGGCAGTGGCAGAAGGTAGTGCTTCAATGACGGCATCAGCCAGATCTGTAATGAAGGTAGAGGTGCAGCCAAGAGCTGGAACCCGGCCCCAATTTTCAATGCCAGATAAAAGAGCCAAGTCCCTGTACTCCATATCAATCTCTTCAAGAGTCTCTATGTGCTCACTAACAAAGCTGCAATTTCAAGAGAAGAAACCTTGTAAGTTCCTGTCCTAACACAAGAATGGCAAGCATGATGCGAATTTTGTTATTTGAAATCTTATCAAAAGATCCTCCACAAATTCGACCAAGTGAATTCCTAAGTTCCTCTCAGATCTTAAAAAGTGAATATATGGTCATTGCTCCAAAATGTAACTCGATAGTGGCATCAAAGCCTCAAAGGGGAAGAACTAAAACTAAAGCTTATAAAAGCAACAAATAACTTGCACCAATATATACTCAAAAACTAAAGTTAATAAAATTCACCTAAGATAGTTAAACTAGAAGGATGCCCCCCCTTCCCCCATAAAAAGATGCAAAAATATATACAAGTGCCATTTTAAAAGCAAACCCGACTAAAGAACCAGAAAGATTTTTTGAATAAAGGTGATAATGTAGGTTTTTCAAGAAATTTGTTACAGAAAAAACCATGAATGCAACTTATTTTTTTACAACATACCTTACAGGAACAGCCAAAAGACTCTTCACACCTTTTTGGCCAAGTTCAACAAGTACTTCATCAGTATAGGGCTTCAACCATTGTACAGGCCCAACGCGGCTCTATCATAGAGGTAAAAATGAATTTAAAAAAATGTTAAAGAATCAAATAACACATCAAAATAGCCATAGGCTAGCTTTGCCTCCCATTTTCTTTTCCTTTATTGCAAGGAGGCGGGGGTTGGGGGATCGGTCTGTGGAAAGTGTGAAGAGTAATAAAACATCGAGTTAATAACCATGCAAAGCTTGGAAAACAGAAGGCGGTAACTTAGATCTAATAACTGACCTGGTAAGCAAGAGTATGATCATTGTTGATTCCTCTTGCTTTCAATTCTTCCATTATCAAATGAATGCACTCCTCCATCTGGTCTCTGTATGGGTCTCCAGCATCCTCAACATAACTGACTGGAACCCCATGGGCACTGAAGAAAATCATGACCTAGAATACCATAAGAAAAGTAAGCCACGAATACTAGCAGCCACGAGATCAAACCACCACAAAAACCTCAAGAAAGGTTGTCAAGTGAATCAATGCAAGAATCAAGCCCACCTCCTCAGGCCTAGAGAAACTCTGCAACTCTTTTTCGATCAAATCAGCCATAGAGCTGATATAACCTTCTCTTTGATACCAGGACTGTATAATTGAAACAGGGAGTCTTGACAAATATGCATCTTCTCTGAAAGACAACTCAGATTTAGAAATATTATGTGATGGAGAGAAACTGGCACTTCAAATCTATCCAAAAGAGAGTTTATAGAATGAGAAAAATTCACCTGAAGATGTTTTGCAAAACTCGAAGGCTGGATCCAGTAGTGGAGATTGAGAACTGAGGATAAAGCGGCAAGACGACAAGCTTTGTGATCCTGTCCCTCTTAATCTGGAGTGGAAAGTGGAGAAATGTCACCATTTTGACTTGAATAATTTGAACATGCGACAGAATGTTTATTGGTGAAGTAGCGGTAGTGTTGATCATACTTGGGGATCAAGTCCGTGTCACGAGTCACCTTTCAGTGGCCCACGATGCCAGTGACACCATGGCATGATGGTATTTATCTTTAATTCTCCCAAAATATCATCGGTTGTTTGTAGTAGATGTGATATTTTTCTTAATTGAAATTCAATTGTTTGGAAGGCTTAGAAAAATTGGAGTGAGTGATATTTTAACAAAACTTTCAGACCGCCAACACCCACAGTTCCCGTACAATGCAGGAGTTCAAAATTCTTACTAGCACCCCCAAACACTAGCAATTGTGATCCAAATGAATTGAGGTTCTAGAATCTGAACCGTCAAGGAAAGAGTCACTAAGCCAAAATATTCACAAATAATGGATTCTAGAATTTTTGAGACTGTTAAGGAATTGGGATACAAAAATGTTGGCTGCATAATTGCAATTAGAATGATTGGTCTCTAGAGAAGGATAACAGGCATGGTATTTCAGAAGTTGTCCAGACGAGGTGTAACGAGAATGGGAAAAAAAACTTCTAATAAGTTTTTCAATTATGCCGTTTGACTTAGCTTCAGTAAACCAATTTTTTAGACCAAAAAGGGGGGAAAACAAAAATGATTGTTTTTATTTATTTATTTACAAAGATAGGAGCACGAAGAAACATATATGGCACAGATCATAAAATAGAGAAGTGCTAACACAACAATAATCTAGATATGGATCCCTAGTAGGTGAAAATTAATCATCACAAACAAATGGAAGACACCGCAAAACATATAAACTATTTCATGACTTTATTTAAGACTTGCCTGCTCAACAGCTTCCTCGGTAAATGGATGCCAATATCGCATTGCAACATAGACATTTACAGGCATTTCCTTTGCTTCCAATGCCTTTCCAAGCGCAAATGCCTGCAAGAGATATCAAGAGGTTATCATAAGAGCATGTGCATAACACACCATAAATGTGCAGATTAATTCACCAAATAAAAGACTAAGAGAATCTCCAACAGGCTCTCTAAATGAGGCCTGTTGGGTAAAACAGATGGCTTGGCCTACTTTTTCTAGCTCCAACATGTCTTTTAAACTGGCCTGTTATTATACAAAAATCATTATAGCTAGTTATATTTGGAGCGCGACCTCTCGCTCGCTATATAGAGCTATCTCGTTTTACCCCGCAAAACCCCTCCATTCTGTTGTTTGCCCTACGTTGCATTAAAGAAATTGCAGTAAACTCTCTCTCTCCTTCCTGCCCTCTCTCCCTCTCTCTTCTTCTTTTTCCCTCTTTCCCCGACCTCTTTTCCCCTCCGACAACCAGAGAGTTGCCGCTTCGCCTCTGTTCTCTCTCCTCTCTTCTTCTTTGCTTCTATTTTCTTCAAAACTTTCTCTGAAATTACGTGTTTCATTATTTGGGCCCAATATAAGTAGCATCTTCGTTTCATTATTGGGTTCAGTTTTGACTTGATGATAAATCACTGCTAGTGTTTTTAGGTATGTTTTGAATTCTTTGCTCCTCTGATTTCATGTTAATGCATCTGATGCTATTATTACTTAAGCATCTATTTTCTAGGTTCAAATCAAAATAAGGGTTGCTTCTATTTTTTTCTACAATCTTTCACTTTTTAATTTCTAGTGAATTTAGGAAGCATTTTGGTTGGGGGAAAGAGGGATTTTCTTGGTCACAGTTTCTGATCAAAGCCTTGAATTTTATTTATCAGCGGATATTACATATAGCACATACAGACACAATTATAAACATATAAACCTGCAAATTGTAGCCTTTCAATGTTTATCTGGATGTCTGTAGTTTTCCAATCAGTGTCATGGTAATTGTAGGGATACTAGCTTTTTCATGCACAAATAATCTTAAACTTTTTTGTCCCGCGCATATAATCTTAACCTTTCAATATTGGTTCATGATGATAATGTTCTTTATGGAATCTTAAACAAAATATTAACCTTCTTTGTTCTGGTAATTGCATGATAATGTTGTTTGATAATTTCGTGGGTGATTTCATCAATAGTTCTGTAACCTTCTCAATTCAACAAGCCATCATCAATGATCTTTTGGCAGATAATTTCATTGAACGTTATGGAAAATTTTAGAGACGAACCTATGAATCTTTGTTTTGCTTGCTATTGGGAGATTGAAAAACTCAAGTCAATTAGAAGTTGATTGGAGGTCAACCAATTAAAAATATAAGATTACATCTGCTTTGCATATGCTATAATGATTAGCTTCTTGTTAATATTGACCAAGTAGTATTTGACCTAATGGTATGAGTGTTAGCCTCCCAAATGAAAGGTTAGGAGTTCAAACCTTGTCAAGTGTAAGGAGTGAGAGTGAGTGTGTAAATATTTGCTGACTAGAAGGGGGAAAAAAACTACTTGTCAATATTGGATGTTTCAAGTACTTGTCCTTGTTCTTGTTCATGTTCATTTGTTGTTTCATAGATAATTTGCGTATTTTTGCAAGTAGAATTACACTGAAATTACAGTGACCAAGTTGTTAACTTATATCTATAGACGGATAGCCAAGAAAAGGCATATTAATCCAATTTCTCAATGGAGGCATCAGGCTTGATTGTGAAAGTTTAAAACTTTAGACCGCATAGGTCAACCTTCCCCAATCTCCCCTCTAAAGGGATCTGCTATTAAAAAAATAGTATCACGAGGTGGAAACTTCACCATTAAGGTACATACAGTGTTAATATCGGCTTGGATTAGGGAATGAACAAAAATCAAAAGCATATTGGCAAATGGGGTGTGAGTACTTCCACACTTGCAAAACCTTTGATTGTAATCGTACTTGGAGTTCTTTAATGAATCGTTGGAAGGCAATTCAACTTTTCACGAACAAATGGTTAGTTTGTGCAAATTGAAAGGCCGAATCGAAGTGGAACAACTGATTAAGACAAGGCATTAAGTGCTTTGAAATTTGTAGTTACAATCATGTTTTATGTTTTACATGATAATTATTATTCGCCTATCTACTTTTTAGCTTCGTGGTGCAACAAAAAAATATACAATGTAATGTATGGATCAACATTTTAATTTGAATATTGTTGGAATGAGTTAAGGTACCAACCAAAATGGATAGAGGAATTTGAGAGGACGAAACAAGAAAATAAAAAGATCGTGACTCCTGGAGCATCTTCTCCTATACCGGCCTCGATAAATTTAGGACATAGCCATATTTTACATGGTTTGAAATATATAAACTTCGAGAGACCACCGAAAAGAATGGCAAAAAGGAGCAACAAAATAAACGCAAACGCAAATACTATGGAAATGATGGTACAAGCTCCCCTCATATTGTTTCATTATGAGAGATGAGAGAAGAGGGAAGGCAAATGAATGACCACAAAAAGAAATGCTTGAAAAATGCTATCTTCAAGAGCAAGAGAAACTCCAAAAAAATGCTAAAAAGATGCAAATGAAATGATTGAAGGATGAAGAGAGAATCATGTTAATGGATACATGTGATATGCCTCCTTTACAAGCATAATATATTTGTCGCCACAAGTAAATCCTCAATAAATGAATAAAAACTAATGCTTTTTGTGTGAATAAATTTATTTCTTTTTTTATCTACGTTTTGAGAATTCAAACATCAAAATATATTTTATAAAATGTAAATTTGGAATTCCTAGTAATAGCCGGGGGAGACCATCTTTTTTCTTTCCACAAAAACTCTGTAGCTTTTGTGACAAGTTTTTTATATGAATTTGTATACATAAATCGAATAGACTGAATATTGTGATATTTTTTGGGGGAGATTTTTACTGGGGATTTTTAGTGTTCCAGAGTGAATCCATATAGGACTGGAATTCGTAAATGGAAGGGGCAGTGATGGCTGTTGTGGTTTTGAAGATCTTGCATTACCCGAGTTAACGTACAGTTTGAGACGGTTAATCTGTTATCTTCTATTGAATGGCGGGAAAAATAAATAAATAAAAAATAAATAAACCTTAACATCTATGACCATTGTTATTTTGAAGTAAAAATATGATTGTTGCAAAATTGCTACATCATCGCCACGTGCCACATCATTATTGTGTCATTGTCATGTCATTGCCACATCAACGTACACATTTCTCTTTTAAAAATATGTTAGGATAGATTAGATAGATAGTTTAAATTAGATAATTGTGTTGAAATGTATAGATAAAAAAGTGAATAGTTAATATACAGAGGGTACTTTTTTTGAACCTTGGCTCTCTATTTTAAAGAATAGTGTAGGAGATGCTCTAAGACTATAAAAAAGTATAATACATGCTCATCTCAATAGTTAAGAACAAGTACATGAGACCATCAACAAAATTCATCCTAATAAGAACAAACCCACACCTATAGTCAGCACCTGTGTGACTTACCTGATCATTTGTTATCTTCCGCAAAGGTGATCCGCCCCCTATAGCAGCATACCCTTCTTTACTCTTGGGAGCCCGTAGCACAGAAATTAGTTGTGCCAGTGGTCGCTGGAGGAACTGGAATAGCCTTGGGAGACGGATAATATCCTGTTTCAAATTCTAGCAATCTTTAGTGCAACTCCTAAGCATGTGATAGTCTTATTTATCTTATATTGTGATTTTTGTGGCACATAACATTACGCTCATTTACCGGATCTGCAAATAAATTGTACAAAAATGGTTGAACATCATGAAGTGTATCAGGTCCTCCAAGATTAAGAAGCAGCACTCCAACTGTTTCCTCCGCAGCATGTGAAGGAGACTCAACAGCACTTTCAGTTCCAGGATATGTGCATACTCCCAGAGAACAAAATGTTTTCCCATTCAGGTTTCTCTTCTGAACTGGACCACAAAGATGTGATCCCAAAATAATGCCACTTTGTTTATCAGCTGGGTTTGAACAGGAAACCATGTGTGTTTGAATAGATCCTTCAGACGAATGGCAGCAAGTGGACATGGAAATTCTGGTTTGACGGCATGGCCTGTCATGTGAATGACGTAGTTGAAAGTTCAATTTAAGTAGATCATGAAAGTATTACCCATTCTATAATCTGTCTCCACAAATTTTTCCAAGCTCTCTCCTGCAGTTCTTGGAACTATATGATTTATATGGTAGAAAGAAGTAATTTGACATACTGAACCAGAAAGTTTAGTATGTCAATTATTTCTTTCCACCACAGAAATCATATATTTTCATGGACAAAGCTTACCCCAATTGATTGAGACAAAAGCTTAGTTTGGGTTTGGTTTACTAAACCAGACATCAGGCAGGAACCTTAATGAACACGTTAACCTTCGATATATTGCTTTGAATACAAAACTAGCAAAAATATAACCAAAAAAAAGGATCATTAATTTCTTTTTCTATACATATGCGTGAACAAAGGGCAAGAAGACGAATCATCTGATATGCAGATACTTACAATCTAATTCCCCAAAAAAACAATTAAAAAGGCACAAGTTCACTATATAAAGAACATAATTAACAAAACAACCACAAAAATTAGATGAAACGATATTAGGCCAAAAAAAAAACCGCGAAACTTATTGTATGATTGAAATTAGCAAACAACGAGCTAATCAATTGATTAGGTTTAAACTTACAATGAAGACGTGTGATTGGTATCGCGGAGAGTTGAACCGCGTAGATTTATGTGGGGAAGAACACGAGAGCAAGCTGCGGCGTCCATGGAATTCGGATCTCAATCGAATCGGAAGCTTTGGGAGGAATTTCTGTTAGGGATTTCTCGAGATTTTATTCTTCGGGTTTAGGAATTCAAATGAAGAAGAAATGTGAATTGGAAAGCCGTATATAAACAGAAGAGTTTGGTACGAGGCCACCTACTCTCTGGATTCTCTCCCGTTTACCCTTTCAACTAAACGAGAAGCAAAAAGGTTTAAAGTAAAGTAGCTTCCAGAAAAGACCCGTTCTGTGGGAGGAAAAAAAATTCACTACTTCTAACCAATATACCGTACATGACTTCGTGGCTGGAATTCGGGTCGGGGCTTCTAGTCGGGTACTGGCCGTCGTTCTTCTTCAGTCACCTGAGACGGCACGCGAGCATGATCCAGTTCAGATAGTTAACACAAGATCGCAGGGCTATCACACGGCGACGCAGATGGGCAGCGGCCGATTCGCCGACGAGGGATTCGGAAAAGCGTCCCACTTTCGAAATCTGCAGGTGGTTGATTGGGACAACAACCTAATTCCGCTCTCGAATCTCCATGAATTTGATTTATTAATTTATTAATTTATTTAGTATGGTAAATTTTTTATTTTTAATAAATTTTTTAAATTATTTAATTAAATTATTATATTTTTATGTTATTTTTATTGAAACAAATTAAAAAAATAAAAAATTTTTTATCAAAATATAAAAAATAATTCAAAAATAATAAAAATAAATCAATAAATCAAATTATATAAATTTTAAGTAAAAATAAATTAATAAACTAATAAATAATATTTGCCCAAATAGGGCTAACATTACATTTGGACAATTGCCACGTCAATAGAACCAAAAACCTCATGTAGTTGAGAAATTTAAACATCGTGAGTTTTGCAAGCCTCTAATAACAAAAACGTTAATAAAGGTTTATCCACACATTTTCTTTTATCTTTAAGAATTGTTGCTTCAAACATATACTTTAAAATTAAAAAAATTTAATGTTAAATTTATATTAAAACAAAACTCAAGTAATTCAAAGAACATTTGCCCTTTGCTTTCTCTGGTTCTATTTGAGATGATGTTCATAAATTTTATATTTTTATATCACTTTATTAGTTGAGGACACTAATTATGTTGACAGTATAGTACCGCATGAGTACCTAAATACTTCTTAAACAAGAATAGTTTGATTTGGGCAACGAGAACATGTCACAATTGCCACGTGCAGAGATATAAAAACATTGTCTTTTTTATAGAGAGAGAAATTTGTATGGTCCTAAAATATAATAATTTGATAAAATAATTTAATAGTTATTAAAATTAAATATAATAGGTAAATAAATTATTGCTTGAAGATTTAAGATTTAGGAATTAAGAAAAAAATAGAGCATCCTCAGTTAATAAAAAGAGAGAGTATAGTGCCACCAATCGGGGCTAATTAATGGATTTGTACACCATGAACCATGAATATAACTTTGTTTATTAAAAGTGTGAACTAAGGTGCAGTATGGTTATAAAGCAGAATAAAATTGTCAATGCGAGTTACGAATAAAATTGAACATCATATTTCTAAACGTTATGCTAATAAGTTCACTCAATAAGATACAATTTCCTGTAAGAATTTAAAATAAATGACCACTTTAGTTTTAGCTATTGATGAGGGGTTGCATTTTAGAGAAAAATTGGGCCATGAAGATAATAACGTGACCCGAGTAATTTTATATATATTTATAAAATTATTTATTTAAATAATATAATTTATATTATTTTATTTAAAAATAAAAAACTATAAAAACATTTGTTTGGATAGGAATGCCAATCCATAGGAATTTTGTTTCTCCCTGAACAATCATTAATGCGTTCAAAAGGAGACGTGGAGCTATTTTGCCGTTGTTCTTCTAATTGACCTCTTAACTTGCAAGGATTGAGAGTGGTAGACTTAGCTGAAAAAGTCATATCGTGGGATAAATTGCACATGCCTCCCTGAGGTTTTCCAATCAAGCATTTAGACCCCTTTCATAAAAGGGTAAGATAATTGTTTTTTTTTAGCAAAGTAGGTTAGTCAAAAAAAACATGATAATTTTTACTATTATTTGATTTTAAAATAATTAGAAGTTTTTCTCATTGAAATTCATAAAAAAATAGTTTTAATCCAAGATTTTGACAAATTAGAATTTCAAATAAGCTAATAAGTCAAAAAAAATTACTTATTTTTTCCTTTTTAGTAAATAAATAAATATTTTTTTATTTTTTGATTGGTTCCATCAGAGATGAAAAAATATTTTAAAAAATCTAAAAAAACACCAATAAGCCAATTTGACAAATCTTGTCCCAAGAGATACCTAAATACACATTTGGTGCCAAATATCATGTGGTTATGGACAAGTTCGCTAAAAAAATGCGTCAAAAATTATAAATATTATGCAATTAAAAAAAGTATGTTAAGATGTATAATCAAAGATAGAATAAGGAAAAGCATATGTTATACCAATTTATGGGCCTATATTGAATAATGATTTGATTCAAAAAGGCAGTGATTAAAAAATAAAAAAAATAACATATATAATTTGAGTTGATTATATATAGATATACGTGTGATAACTTAACATAGAATTTATTAGAGTAAATTTTATTGACCACTCATAAGATTTCTAACAAAAACAGAAATTTCTTCTGTGATTTTAAAAATTACACAAATCTCTCATCATGTTTAATTTAAACATCAAAGACATTCAACCGTTAAATTTTTTAACGAAAACT
>JAOTRH010090009.1:0-16622 GCA_034768845.1 Heliamphora exappendiculata | reverse complement strand
GGGGGTATATAAAATGAAGAGCCTTGGCAAGCTGTCAGAAGGATACAAGTAAAAAATTTCGTCATTTTTTAATATGCGGGTGCAACAATTTATCAAGCTGCAACAGCTACACAAGAAGGATCCAGATAAAAACCATAAGCTTATAATACAAAGTTCTTATGATTACTAAATGACAGATTCTCAAATGATTTACCTGCACAACGTGTACTTCAAATGCAGGCCTAGTAGAAGGATCATATGCCAAATGCAGCAATTTCTTGTGCGTAAGAACATCTTCTGGCCTCTCTATGTTCACATCTGTTGCATACCTGCAGTAGGTATCCCAGACCATGTAGCAAATCAACCATCACTGAAGTACACAAGGTAGAAAGACTAATCGAAGCCAAAGTTTTGGGTTCAAGAACATTGAAATCCCCCCCAAATTACTGAACTTTATATTTTAAAGAGATAATAACAATATGCAAACACTATGTACAAAACTGATCGATATATTCTCTTTTATTTTCTTATAAAAAATAAAAACGCAAAGGCAACCCAGTATCTTCCATTTCTAGCATTCATTGTTAGGGTTATAGCAAATGAGATCAAAGAGAGATGAAAATGGAAAGAAAAAACCAAGAATGAAAGCAACACACACGATTTATGTGATTCACCCCATGGGGCTACTTCTACGGCTCTATAGAGTTTCACTATAACGAATGAATGAATAGGTTGCATCAGAACTGCCCTAAGCTATAGCTAGGGTTGTAAGTTTGTGTAAAATACCAAAAGTACCTTAAAAGTATTTTTAATATAGTTGGATCCGCTTCCGTGTGCCTCTGTGTACAATAATTATCGGGCACTCAACTTAACATTCATAAATATAGCACCAGAAACAAAACCTTCAGAATGAGAACAGCCAATTCAAGAACATCTCCAGAAAAACATTTCAAGATACTTGATACTGAGAGCCATATAAAGGTTTCAACAAAGTGAAAAGATGGGAAAACAGTGATTATAACAAGTAATTTAAAAGGAAAACAAGAAACAATAGTTTGTTTACTAGCCGACAAACCGACGGGAAAAGGAAAGTGAATTTCCAGATTCTTATAGCTTCTGTGGCTCTAAATACGGAGAGAACAAAGAAAGTAGCGGAGACTTGTACAATGTTTTGACTGGATTAAGCTGCCTGATTCTTTTTGGTAAAAACCAATCAACGCAAAACGTTTTCTTTTCCTCAAATCTCTTGGCCGCCAATCAGAAGGTAAATTAGACAATAGGAAACAGATTGAAAACTCCAACTCCAAGTTTATTTTCCATACTTTGTCAGCTGTTTTCTCAGCAACTAAATAGGGAAAAAAAAAAAGGAAAGAAAAATTACGAATATGAATAGAATCAACATATTTTGCACCTCTTTTTCTCAGTTCCAGATTGTTCTCCTCTCACTTTCCGTCGGTCAAAGGGCAAAACTAAAGAACCAGCAAGAGGGAAGGGGTCGAGTACCTAATCGGAAGTCGATTAAAGTGAGCCCAAAGCTCGTCCTCGAAACCAGGCTGACTAGCCTCTTCGTTATCGGAATCTCTGAGTCTTCGAACAATCTCGTGATAAACCTCAACCTTTTGCCTCCGTTTCCGACTCTGACTCGACACCGACTCGGAAGCTCTGCTACTGCAACTCTCGGTGTCCCCCATCGCCGTTCAAAGAGAAGGTGAGATCATCAACATAGAAAGTCGGTAATCGAAAGAAAAGAAAAAGATAAAAGACGACGAAGACGACGTCGATGACGACGATTATGTTGATTCGGGTTCCAAACAACATTCGAAAGCGAAGCGAAGACGAACAAACAGGATCACCCGCGGTTCACGTGAACGGCAGATTCAAAGCAGAAACGGACAACGACAACAAAGAGGACGTGAACGAACCGACTAAATTTGACAACAGCGATGAAGTGTGAAGATATACATACAGATACGTATAGATACAGAAAGGAATTGAGTTCATATTTATTCTTTCTGGATCATTGCATGAGTGTGAGAGAGAAGGAAGACTGATCAAAAGCTCGTAAATGGTTTCTCTCTCTCTCTCTCCCCCTGTTTTTTCCTCTCTTTTTTTTCTGTGTCGAGCCGTTAATAAACGGGGTCAATGTGTTGGCTTTGGCAGGACGTTAACGGCGTAATGCGCACCCAACAGCGGGTATCGACGTGGATTCAAAAGATGCTTATTCGCTTTGCTTATATCAACATTGTCCGGATGATTCTGTTGCCAAAAGTTCACTATTTTTTTTCTTCAAGAATAAATAATAAATTTAGTGAGCTTTTTAAAATGTCAAGCAATTCAATTTAAATGCTCTTTTTAAAAAAATAACTTTTTAAAACAGGGCTAAATCAAGTCACTGACAGGGGCGACGCATTTGATCCCAGGATTTTTTTAAAAAATATTATTATATTATTTTTTAAATTATTGTATAACTGACTCTATTAAAAAATATATAATTAATTCTATAATAATATAAAATATTATACAATTATCTTTAGCATATTAAGTTATTTTTTACAATTATAAATATTTAATTTCAAAAGTCTAACATTTTATAAAATTGAATATAAAGTTATTTGTGTGGTTTGATTCAATAATTGTTTAGCTGCACATATTAAAAATAATATTTTTAATACTATTTATCACTAAACTATCATGTAACGATTTTAAACATAAATTCTCGTCGAATATAATTATAAAAGCTTATGTATTTATACTTTTTCATCAAAAGAACAACATAATTATTTTAAAAGTGTATTTCACTTATTAATTGATACGTGTAATTTAATTTTATTATACTGATAATAGATAATTAATTATTAATTAGTATAAAAATTATTATCTTATAGAATAATAAAATTTAAATTTTTAAATGACTTCATCAATAAAAATTTCTGAAATCGCCACTGATCACTCATTAGAAATGCTATTATTAGTAACTTTTAATTTTTTATTATTAATTTTATTTAAAAATTACAAATTTATTCAAACACTTACAACTTCTTTTATAACTTATAACTATTTTTTTTTTAACTATAAAGTATAATCTCTACCACATACTTATAACTTTTACTACAAATTATAATTTATAAATTACTAATTTTAATAATGTCAAATACCATAAAAGTGTTAATCAACTTTTTTAATCAAAGAAAAATAATAAAAAGCTAAGATAGATAAAAAAAAGCAATAAAATTGAAAATTTTAAAAATTAAATTAAAATATTAATTTTAAAAATATTATATTTAAATTTTCACCCATTCTAAAAAATATTAATACTCTTAAAAACGTATTTACTACTAATGACAACAATATATCATTGTTATATTAAACTACATAGAAGGACAATAATATCTAATGTGACAAAAAGTATAAAAAAAACCTATAAAATAACTATCAATCAATTAACTATAAAATAACTAGCTTAAAAACTAATTTATTAAATAATTTATTTTTAATTAAAATAAATTTTTTAAACTAAAAATATTCAAAAAAATGTACTAACTTTTAAACTCGTTGCCATATATAAAATTCATTATAGTTGTAAGTTTCTATTATTCTTAGGGTGTAAAATATCTTTAATTAGATTAGTTGTCATATTGTCAGCTTACATTGATCCATTTTAATAATTTAAAGAATAGTAAATTATATTTACCTTTCTTAAAATTTAAGTTTATTACAGAGATCTCCCATGTGGTCTCTAAAATTATATTAACTTTTCATGAAATTTAATTTTAGCATCAATTGCACCTAACCGTCAAATATTTGAATAAATTTTTATGATCTAATCCGTTCATTACGTAGAATTCGTCGAGTTTGTTTAACATTTAAAAATTTAAATTCATCCGATATCTGTAGTTAAGTAATTGAATAATTTTTATTTATTTATTTATTAAAAGATCTTATTAAATCACTTAGTTACAGATATCGGATGAATCTACATTTTCAAAAGTTAAACAAACTCGACGAGTTCTACGTAATGAACGGATTAGATTATAAAAATTTGTTCGAAACTTTAATAGTTGAGTGCAATTAATGTTAAAATTAAATCTCATTAAAAATTAGTATAATTTCAGAGACCATACGGGAGCTTTATGTAATAAACTTAAATCTCATGAGAGGTAAGTGTAATTTACTCTTTAAAGAAATATATTTTATTATTACTTATATAAAAATTAAAGTTTTTGAATAATGTTAATTGTTTGCCTAAATTATATTTATTTTAAGAAAATAAATGGCAAGTTAACTGCATTGTTTTTATTTTTGAAAATAAATATAATATTTTGGTTCCATATTCGCATCTCCGTCGCTCCCAATGAGGTCCTTCCTATATGTCTCACCTCATCTTCCACTGAAACCTAAAACTATTCTCATACATCATGAAAATGGACTTCTTTTAATGATGAGCTTGCTTATATCACCGGACAACTTTTTGTTGCAATCCCATTATGGCCATTGTGGAAATTAAAAAATTATTGGCCCTGTTTGGATAATATACTTATTTATTTATTAATTAATAAATAAAAATATAAATAAATCACTTTATTTAGCTATTAATTGACTTATTTGTTTATTTAGCTTATTTTTATTTATTTATTTATTTATTTATTTTTGACTCATTTAGTTTATTTTTTCTTGTTTGTTTAAATAAGTCACTTCATTTGGCTAAATTCTTACTTATTTTTGCTTATTTAGCTTATTTGTTTATTGACTTATTTGCTTATTGATTTAAATCTTACTTGTTTGGCAAATTAAACGGCGCTGCATATTTGACTGCGTATAAACTAAATAAACTAATAAGTAATTTATCCAAACGAGGCCATTGACTTTTTCGAAACACGGCGTTGCATTGCTTATGTAGTAATTTTAATAAATAAAAAATATCAATACACATTAAGGTTTCAAAATGATCTAACTTTAAGAAATTCTTCGTTTTTTTTTTCTTCACTTGAGTAATAGACACAATCTAAGAAAGTCAAACCGTGACCGGACTTGTCTTGAAAGCTCTTGTTCGTTGTCTAATAAGATTATACTACTATTGTTCTACTTAAAATATTTTTAATTTTAATTAAATAAAAATATTACATAAATAATATTATATAATGCTCTCAAACTACCAAATAATTACCGGTGTAAATATCAAGTGGAGCGGTGACACTATTTTACCAGTGTAAATGATGAATAAGTTATTTTTGTTTTAATTAAATTTACAATAAAAATAATAATTCTTTATTAATAAAAATTTTAAAACAAAAAATATGACTTTTCCCAATTTATTTTTTAGAATCATGTTTGAATCATAAAAACTTAAAGTTATATAAAAGATTTCCATATATATTTATAAGAAAAAAAAGGGCATAAGCCAGCTGCAATAAAGAGACGCAAAATTGGACAGTTTTGAGGGACGTTATCAAAAAAATTTGAATGAACTTTTATTATTTTTTAAAGTTGTGTTAAAAATAACTTAAATAAATTTTAAAAAAAACTTATGCTAAAAGTCACTTAAATAATAAAAAATATAACTTCTTAAAAAGTATTTTTATACTTTATACTTTATATTTAAATAATTAATTTTTATCATAAATTCACAATTAAATTGCTCCCAAATTCCCAATCCACTTTGGCTTCCACCAGGTAGACCCGACCCTTTTAACTTCTTTTTTTTATTAATTACTGAAAAGTGCTGATGAGTGTCCCATAGGCATTACATTAATGTATATGTAAATTATATTATTATTTATAAAAATATATTAATATGTGTAATATAAAAAATTCAAAATACAAAGTTAACTCAAAATAAATTAATAGGCAAAACTTTATATTATTTATTCTTATTTTTAGTAAATTTTTTGATCATATTTTTATTTCTCTCATTTGAATTATCTGAAAAAACAAAAAAATTTAGGTAAAAACTAAAAATACTAATTAGCAAGATTATTGATTATTTACATAATGCACGATTACTTGTGATATTGAAAGATTATTTAATATTTTTAAAGTAATGTTTTATTAAAATTATTGAATAACACGTCTTCATATATTAAATAAAATAATAATAATAAATTAATAAATTTTATTAAATATATTAATAATTATAAAGTTAAAAGCACCAATAAACTCGTTCGAAAACGATGTTACCGTTTCTCCCAATATGGATGGAACCAAGTTGGTGATTACACGTGTCCGGACCATAGATAAGGAGAGCATGGAAAAAGCCAAAGTCTATGAAGCCAAACCACAAAGGATGAGTAAAAGTGTTTTATGTTTTTTTATTTTTTATTTTTTTAATGTTTTTATTTACAAAATTGTTTAAATTGAAAGTAATTTATTTGATAAATTAGTTTTTAAGTTAGATTTTATTTGGGTTATCCAAAAATTTAGTTTTTTTTATAAAAACTATATTATTTGGTTTTCCTAAAAAGTTAATTATTTTTTAACTCTTTTTTCAAGACAAAAATGTATACACATCTCAAAAATATTAATTTTTATTTTGAATAAAATAATTATAATAAAAGTTAATTCTGCTAAATAAAAAAAAAATCGTATCAATATCTCAAAAATTATAACTTAAAAGTTTAAAAAAAGCATATTAAATATTTTAACCAAAAATAATAAAAAAAAACTACGATTAAAATTTATCTCAAACACTCTAATTTTTTTTTCCCTAAAAGTGCTAAATTTTTTAGAAGTTACATTTCTTAAACATTCCCAACAAAAATTTAGTCTTTTATAAGTTGATTGATTAGATAAATAAAATATTTAAATTAGACAAAATTGTCCTTAATAACTATAACCATTATATATAACTAGCAGGATGTTTGCCAAAGCTTTCTGTTAAAGTTTTTAAAATTTTTATATTAATTTTAGTTATAAGTTATAATATATTTTAAATAATTATATTTTTTATTATATATTATAATAATTTTTTTATTTTAATTATAAATTATAATATTATTAAGTATTCATAATTTTTAATATAAATTATAATATATCAATTATTAATTTTAATAAATATTAAATACCACCAAAATTTATAATAAATACGCTATCAAGTAGAAATAACATGATAGAGGTTTGAAATAGTGTTAAAGAATTTTGTGGTTAATTCAGCTTAAATCTTTTTATTAATTTGTTTTTTTTTTATATATCAAACGACGTTATTTTTTGCTTTAAAAAAAGTCAAAATAAATATCCAATCAGGTATATATCTGACGAATTGACGGCCCCTTTCATTTTTCCGTTTGGTCAATGAAGAATTAATATCTTGGGATTCCCATTCTCACTTTGATTAATACAGAATTTAACTTCAGATTCCAACCACCCCTTTCCATAAATGTCTTTGACCAACCGACGAGGAGGGGAGAGTAGATACGATGTTTTGCGAAAATTGTTTATTTATTTATTTATTTTTATTTTTAATAAATTTTTATTATTTAATTAAATTATTATATTTTTTTGAACACATCTTGTCAAGATGAGCTGATAAAAAAAAAACTAATCAAAACATTAAAAAAAAATTAAAAAATACAAAAATACGTCAATAAGCTAAATTTTATTTTGATTCTTTTCATCTTTAATAAATTTTTTTATTTTTCAATTAGATTTTTTATTTTTTTAATTTTTTTAATTGAAACAATTCAAAAAAACAAAAAAAATTTAAGTAAAAACAAAATTTAGCCAAGCAATGCAATCTCTTTGGAAAAACTTATTCTATACTTTTAAGTATTGTTTGACATTATTTATAAAATATTTTTAAATAAATATTGTGTACATATCAAGTGAATTATTTTTTTATATTTATTTATTCAATAAAAATGAACTAATATTATTAAGTATTTTTACTATATTATTAAATAAAAATACCATATAAATGACGCTATAAATTATTTTTACGACTATCGAATAATTACTCTCATTTTCATAGTTATTTATGAACAGCTCTGGTATTTTGTCTAAAAAAAGTTTGTTGTGTAAGAATTTTGTATTTTTAGTTATTTTATTCAAATATAAAATGTAGTTTATCATTTAAAATGCTTAAATTAAAATAAAAAAATTTTAAATAGGGGTCCTACATGTAAGATTTGTAAAAAAATTATTCCTATCCTGATTTTTTTTTAGAAAAAAAAAATCAAATCTTATTTTATGTTGTTATATGTAATATGTCTCCAAATTCCATTTGAACACAAAGTAATTGAAAAATTCCTACCTTTTTAACTGAGAAATTTCTCTATTTTAAAGCAATAAAAATTGAGAAATTGATAAATTTCTCGTATAACAATCAAAGCCTCATTTAAAAAAAATATTTTAATAAAATTCGCAATTAAATTCTCAATAAGATGCACAGTTAATAGAGAAAATATTTAGTTAAAAGAAAAAATTCTCAACCATTCTTTTATTTTTTATTTTAAAAAATCGTATACGATAAAATTTCCCAATTAAATTAATTATGAACAAAAAAAAATATTAATTATTCCTCACCCTATGCACCTGCCTTATTTTCTCTGTCTTGTACTAGTACATGAAAGACCCGACGCTTCCGCTTCAAACTTTTCTGCTCTTTCGGTGCCGGCGTTCATCCTTCGTCCATCCATTTGCTTCTCATCTTTAATAAGCTAGCTTACGCCGGCGGTCGATAGAGTCTTATGAAATTTGTCAAAGTTGTGTTATTCAGGATTAAACTCGACGATTAAATATCTCCTGATGTTTCGTTGCCATGTTCTTCAATGGTGGCGTCTTCATTGTTATTAAAATCGGCCTCTCTATTAGTTACTTTTTTTCCAGGAGCACCGATGATAATGCATTCACCATCGCGAGCTAGAAAAGCTACAATTAGGCTAGAGATTGCAAATTAAAATGAAAAATCATCATAAAAATATCTCATGCTAAAAAAAAAAGTAGAATCTGATCTTTAAAAAACTTAAAATTAGAATTAGTTCTTTTACAAACCTTTTAAAAAATGATTAATGATTAATTAATTCTTAAAATATTAGAAAAATAAAAAATACCAAAATATATTTTTAAAACGTAGAATCTGATCTTTAAAAAACTTAAAATTAGAATTAGTTCTTTTACAAACCTTTTAAAAGAGGATTAATGATTAATTAATTCTTAAAATATTAGAAAAATAAAAAATACTAAAATATATTTTTAAAAGGAAAAAGGTAAACTCTATTTTTTTGATTTCTTGTCTTTAGTAATTTTTTAAAAATTTTCACTGGAAATTTTTATCTCTTGGGTACATATAGTTACGAGAACTCAAAAAAATATTTAAATTTAGAATATTTAAAAAGTTTGAAATTTAAAAAAAAAATTCTAAAAAAGAATTTTAAAAGTTGAACCAAACAAGAGCTCAAATTGCTAATTTCTTCGATTTTAAGAAATTATACTTTTGAATTGACAATTTTGAAGAAGAAATGAAGAATTTGAAAAAAGAAATTGATCATAATATTTGTGAATTACTTTTAAGAAAGAAATAAAAAGTAACTAACAGAAGATTAAAGAGGAAAAAAAGATCCCACCTTTACCATATTTCTTTTTTTTTCAAATTTTGGAGGAAAAGACGAAAAATTGAAGCCATAGATAAAAGGGTAAATTATATTTATGTCATTTATATTTAAAAATAATAATATTGACACCTCATTTGCTCTCTAACACATTACTGTACTCCTTTACCTTATTATTTATGTAACAGTTTGATTAATTCGTCAATTAGTCATTAATTTTTAGTTAATTGACAAATTTATCCTTTAACTTCTACAAATAGCTCACAATTCCTTTTCTCTCAGGAGTATTAGTCAACAATATTTGAAGAAGAAGATGGAGAAATATATATATATATATATACAGAGAGAGAGAGAGAGAGAGAGAGAGAGAGAGAGAGAGAGAGGATCATTGAAATACAAAGAGGGGGGCTGCGACAATCTTCGATGGTGGTGCAAAATCTAGCTACACCTCCGAAAATCAAAAAAATTCTGTAACTCAGGGAGGCGCGACACCACATAGTGGGCTATGGGTCAATTGACCCCATAAAAATATTATTATTATTATTATTATTATTATTATTATATTTTTTAATTAATATATAATTGACCTCATTAAAAAATTATATTTAACTTCATAATAATATAAAAACACCTTAGTTGACCCATGATAATACAAAAATATCAAATAATTAATTTTATTATATTGCACCAAATTACTACTCTAAGTGTTTCTATTTCAAGCACATATGGTACATTTGTAATTCTTAAAAAGTCACTTCAATAAATTTTTTTACGAATTATAAATTTTATTATAAAATTATTGTTGAAATATTGTACACAATTATAAATATGTAATTTTAAGAGTTTAATTAAAAATATTTTTATAGGATTGAATACAAAGTTATTTCTTTATGTGATTTGACTCAATAATTAATTTATTTTATGTATTAAAAATTATATTTTTAATATTATTGATAACGTGTTATTATATACCGATTTTAAAAAATAAAATCTCGTTGAATATAATTGTAGAAATTTAAGTATTTTTTATAGTTAAAACAAGAGTATAATTATATTCAAATGGTACTCTATTTATTAATTTAATTTGTGTTACAATAATTATAAATAATTAATTATTATTTAATATAAAAATTATTATTTTATAATTTTCAAGTGACGCATTAATAAAAAATTTTAGAATCGCACCTGCACTCGAAGTGGGTGGTGAAAGTTATGAAGGGGTGACTAATGATTTACACCTCCGGCGACCTGAATTCTCCGTTTACGAAACTCAACGCCAGAGCCCAACTTCGGAACAAGATCAGGGAACTCATAGATCGGTACAAAGACGACAATCTAAGCATAGCTCTGACTGGGCACAGCCTCAGCGTGAGCTTATCAGTTTTATCCGAGTTCAAGCTCGTCTTTTCTTGGAATCAATCTTCTAGGGTTAATCAATTGATGACTCGAAGCTTTTTGATGTTTTGACTTGGTTCCGGTAAGTTTCTGAACTCTAAACCCTAATTTATTCTTTTTTTTGTCCCAATCTTTTGTAAAAAAATCACTTTTTATTCCAAATGCGAGTTCTGGTGGTATTTGTTTTGGTTTCTAAAGTCTTTTAGTTGAATGCATTGGAAAGAAATCCGGATTTTGTGTTCGGTGCGATCGTATTTCACACGTTCTGGGTTCGGATTGGTTTTTTGAGTTTCGAATTGATTGATTGCATTCTTGATTGAATTGCAAAAAAAATTACGTTCTATTCTAAATGCGTAAAGTTCGGGATTGAGTTGAGAATCGACACCCAAAAGTCGTCGTTCTTGAAGGATTCGAAGAACCCGAGCGATTGGCATAACTTACAAGCGATGCTTCACATGGTGGCGGGGCGGAACGGGGGTGGGGGGTGTTTGAGACGAAGGTGAAGAAGAGTTTGGGTTTGGTGAAAAAATCGTGCAATTTCTGGAAGGAGTTGTTGGTTCTGGGTCTTGGCTCCGCCTACAGATGGTGGGGTTTGGATAAGTTAAGGGTAAATTTGTCCTTTCACTTAAAATTGATTGTTTTGTCATCATTTTCTGTTTGATTAGCCAACGATAAGTCAAAGATAGATCAAATTATTATATAAATAATAAAAAAGTGTAGTAGTATTTTAAAAAATAAAAAAAATATTATTGTTATTATACTTAAATATAAGAAATATAGATTTAATTTACTATAAATAAAATTATATTTACAATGCCAATTATATATTTTTTATGTCTATATTAAAAGTAATAAATTTAAACAAGTATAAAAAGATTACAAAGTAAATAAATATTAAACATCTCTCTCTTTTATTAATTATTAATAAAATAAATAAAAATAGTAAAACAACATTATACTTTTTCTCCTGAATAACCATTCAAGAGAAAAAATAGCTTTCATTATTTTTTCTTTTTTTTTTCATCATAGTTAACACTTCCCTCCACTCTCCCTCTTTTTAATTCAATCGAAAGTTTAGAGCCTAATTGGCAACTAGCTTGAAACTTTGTTTTTTTTTTAAATTTATTTTTTTGTATTTTTTTATCAAAATCTAAATTGGGTTTAAAATAAATTATTAAATAATTTATTTTTAAGCTAATTTTGTAAAAAATTAATTAATTAGGTAAAAAGTTAATATTTTTATTTTTTGATCAAATTGAACAGTTTTTTTCATATAAATAATTGATTATAACTGTTATATATATATATATATATATATATATATATATAGTAGTTAACTTCTTTTTTTTTTTTTGCCTTTAAATTTTATCCATTGGTTGCCTCTTTACAGATAGGGGAGACCCCAAGACACCCAGGCCATGTGGCCATGTTGTTTGCGGGTTTAAAGATTTGAAATTGATTCTTTCAAAAAAAAAAAAAGATTTGGAATTGATCTATTACATAATAGTTCTTTATACATTTATGTTTGCTTGTTAATTTTATAAATGAAATAAAAGTCTCCCTAAATATGTATTCTATACATGAGATTATTTAATTTGATAGGGAATGAATTTGGATAGAATTGTCTATTTTACTCATACGAAAAGTCACATTTTTTATAGCTCTTTATTTCTTTTTATTCTTTCTTTAATTAAACAATACAAAATAAATTATACTTTTAATTTTATTCATAATAATTCAATTACTAATAATCTAAATACACTATTAATTTCATAAATGTAACCGTTGAACCAAACATGGTCTCATATTCTTCCAACCCCTTGTGTTTCATGTTCCTATTTTAATAATGTTATTCATCTTCACTCATCTTCTTTCTCTCTATATAAAACAAAAAAAGTGAAAAATTGAGAGTTGTGATCTCTAACAAAGCAACAAAAAAATTAAATGGTTATAATTTCACAACCTACAAAGATATGCAATGGGCTCAGTGCATTAAAAGCACCTAGCAAATTGAACGATGGTCAAAGGGCTGTCCCGCCTAATCAAGCTCAAAGCACCCAACGGTGGTTTCATGCTTGGCGTGCTTTAACTACAGCTCGGCCATGGTTTCTCGGAATGATCTGGAGCTTGGCATATGGCCGAAACTTCCGACGAACTGCTAACAAAGAAGGAGACACCATAATCGCCATCATCACCTGCGGCGAAGCCCTGCCACCTGTGAAACCCAGAAACCCAAGTTCTAGCTTCTTCAATGCCTACACAGAAGTGTTATTGGTCGTCGGAGAATCTTCACGATGACGACTCTTTGCAACAGCACTACAGCCGCAAGCAGTCATGACGGAAACGAGGAGCTGAAGAAGATGATGTACGGAGAGCAAGAGCAAAACAAAGAAGATTATTAAGCCGAAAATCCATCTCATCTCTGATCTCAGAATCGGCGTCAACAACACCTCAGTCTTCGTCAGTGGTACCGCAAATTTCTTGCCCTTATGCGACTCCACTTTCAGCCATTGCACCAAACAGATAAAAACCGTGGGTGCTAAATGATCTGGGTGGTTTAAATGTTCGGAATAGCTCCGCTTCCTCAACGACCTTGGTGATAATGAAGGTCAACATCGATCATCCACCAAAGACGAACCGGTTTCTGATGTCCAGAAGAGGATCCACAGAGCAGAGCGGTTAGCACTCCTGTGCAACCGTCGGAGGAAGAGAAGCGTAATTCCCGAGCAGAAAGGCTCTCGAGAAATGTCGTAGTGAAAATCGAAAGGGCCCGATCGAGACATGATCTGGCGGAATGGGAAGTACCGCGGCACCAAGAACACGTCGCCTTCGCTCACTTTTGCGTTCATCGCCGATGTTCCGTTAGGAAACACTACCGGAATAGTCATGATCCTCTCAGCACTATTCCGTACTCGGTCGCTGTTGAATTTACACGCGGCGCCATCATCGATCCCTACACATGTTTAAACAATAAACAGGCCCCAAGGGGATGAACAGGGAGTTGATGAGTCACAGGCGATAAAACCCTACCAAGCACATGCCGCCGCTGACTAACTACCACCTCCACCGCACTGCTTCATGATACCTCAAGCATCGAGCTCTTGCGCACGTAGATGGCTTGTTGCAAAAATCTTGACGGTTGATCACTTCGTAGTACACGTATCTCCTGATCTTGACATGCACGTGATGAGCATGGGGGAGAAGAAGACAGTGATAACACAAAGCTTGAAGACAATCGATACAGAAACGATCCAAACCGTTCTTCTTCGTGTTCGGGTGAGCCACGCACGTCGCGAGATACTGTGTGGTGTACATAATTGTCAGCCATGGCGACACTTCTGCAAGTTCTTCCGTAAAAAAATAACGAGTTTTCTTCCCAATCAGTTCCACATTCTCACCATGGGAGAAGAAGAAAAGCAACTGGAAGAAAAGAAAGCATCATCTCAGCCCTAAAGAAAACTAAAGAGACACAACAGACCTACAAGAAAGCATTCTCTGTCAAAAAATTTTCTTTGTAGGAGATACATGTCATCTGGACATTTAATTTTCTCTTTGTACACATGTGCATATGTCTTTTCTTCTATAATTTTGATTTGTATTCACTAGCATCAACCCTATCAACCCTATTGATGAGATTATCAACAAAAAAAAAAAATACAAATAGTTAAAAGTCAAAACAAAAAATATAAATTGACGGAGTTATGTACACAAACTATCTATTATCTTAAGCAAAAAAGTAGCGCATCTAGCAATAATATAAAATTTTTTTCAAACAATAGCTTTTCTAGTTTTCTCAATAATTATGAGCATCAACTTTGCAAAAAAAATAATAAATAAATAAACTATATATATATATATATATATATATCTAAAATTAGTTCGGAGATCGTATTATTAGAATCAATTAAATAATCTTGACCAATCCTAACTAAAAGTCAGCTGTAACCCAATCAAATTCGATCTAGAAAATATCAAAACCAAATGTTGTAGATTCTCTTTTAAGGACCTCTTGTATGAACTTCACTAAATCACAATAGGTTGAAACGTCCTATTTTGCATTCCCAAACAAGAAACTAGCTCTGAATCTTTTTAAGTGAGCAAGCAATAAAAAAAATAAAATAAAAAACAAAACACGATGAGCTAGTTGCCAATGCCAAAATATTGCATAGCAAAACCCTTCATGAGCAAACATGGGTGTTACATTTCTTTATTTATTTACAAAAGTCTTATAAATGTATATAATATTAACATTAAATTGGTGTATCTAACACTTGTTTTTCTTTTTGTGCATGTGACTTTAAGTGGTGAAAAAATATGGACTCCTTGAAGTGGTTTAAGCCGCTATATATTATATATTGACATAAAAAAAATACATAGGTGAGAGAGACACAAATTCAAAAAGTCTGCGTCTATACGACAATGCTGAAAATTAGCCAACACTAAAAAGTTATCAAAATAATGTGATGATGCGAAAGAATAACTAAGGCTAAAAATTATCAAAGCATTATAGCATATTGAAGCCCAAGGGGTGAAAGAGTCTTTCGACCTTCCGAGGTTGACGAATAATCCAGCTTTAAAGCTGATGTACGAGCTCACCCAATTCGGCTAAAATAAGAGCTATGGGGATGAATGACTATTCGACCTTTCGAGGTCGACGAATAATTCGGCTTCAAAGTCGATGTACGAGCTCACCCGGTTCTGCTAAAATAAAAGCTATGGGGTGAATGACTATTTGACCTTTCGAGGTCGATGAATAATTCGACATTAATGCTGATGTACGAGCTCAACTGATTTAGCTAAAATAAAAGTTATGTGGGTGAATGACTATCCGACCTTCTAAGGTCGACGAATAATTCAACTTCAAAGTCGATGTACAAGCTCACCCGATTCGACTAAAATAAAAGTTATGGAGGTAAATGATTATTCAATCTTTCAAGGTCAACGAATAATTCAATTTCAAAGCCGAAGTACGAGCTCATCCGGTTCGACTAAAATAAGAGCCAAGGGGTAAGCCCCCCGACTAATCAAGGCCGAGGAATAATATAATACAACCAGGAGATAAATAACTCCTAAGCGTTAAAAGGCAAGCTCTTTTAATTTGTCAAAAAATATGACGAATAAATGCAAACGTTAAAATACAATAATCACCTCCAGGTGGACAAAAGTTACCTCCTAACTAATCAAAAAATCTTGCCATGAAAAATCCTCCCATAAGCACAAAGAGTGTCGAATAGATAAAAACTTTCACTTCTTTTACCACGATCCAAGAAAGTGAAAGCTGAGGGGCAATTGGAAAGAATAAACTTCCCTAATAAAAATAAAATCATCTCTTTTTAAAGAGATAAAATTGTATTTTTAAATATATAGATAAAAACTCCTTAAAAAGATAATATGACATCAAAAGATGTTATATGAATAAATTTTCTATTAAAAAGATAATTACAAAAAATAATTAGAATTCTTTATGAAAAGAACTCTTACCCTATAAATAAGGACTGGACCCTATGAGTAAATGTATACAATCACATGTTTATACAAGTATTATATTATTTTTTACCATGATTGTGGCTGACTTAAGTATCGAAGTGCCTTTGGCCAGTCAACACCGGCCAGGGCATTAACGGTGCTCTCTTTTGTAGGACTTCGGAGTTTTTGGGTGCTCGATTTATTTTTTCGTTAAAAATATACGTTATTATATTGAGGTACGAT
>JAOTRH010089998.1:0-16624 GCA_034768845.1 Heliamphora exappendiculata | reverse complement strand
TGCTGAGTATCAAAGACTTGTTCAACAAGTCAAGGAGGGAATTGTTCGACGCTATTGGCTTGAAAATGATCTTCTTCGTGCCAAGGGAGATCGCCTTTATGTTCCTATCAGTGGGGGACTACGATTGGAGTTACTTAAAGAAACACACGACCCTCAGTGGGCTGGTCACCCGGGTAGGCAGCGTATGCTGGCCTTGTTGTCCCGATCTTTCTATTGGCGAAGGATGGAGGACGATGTGGAAGTCTACGTCAAGACTTGCCTGGTGTGCCAACAAGACAAGACAGAACGACTGAAGGAAGCAGGTTTGCTGCAACCTCTGCCGATTGTTGAAAAGCCATGGAGTTCAGTGTCTATGGACTTCATATCGGGTTTATCTAAGGTAGATGGTATGCGTTCTGTCATGGTTATTGTTGATCATTTTTCTAAGTATGTTGTTTTAATTCCTGCCCCACATGCATGTCCCGCTGATGTTGCTGCTGAGTTATTTTATAAGCTTATGGTGAAGTACTTCGGTTTGCCCGAAGATATTGTCAGTGATAGGGATACCCATTTCACGAAAAGATTCTGGACGGTGCTATTCAACTTGATGGGTTCCGAGTTGAAATTCTTTACAGCTAATCATCCTCAGACAAACGGTCAGACTGAATGGATGAATGCGCTGCTAGAGGAATATTTGCGGCATTATATGATAGCGAGTCAAAAGAACTGGTTGCAGCTGTTGGACAGTGCACAATTCTGCTACAATTTGCACCGCTCCTCAACTACGGGGATGAGTCCTTTCGAGTTAGCTATGGGCCAACAACCCCTCACTCCTCACGAGGTGGCTAGAACAACGACGGGAGGGCGTTGTCCTGCGGCATACAAATTTTCTAGAGCGAAGCAAGAGTTGTTAGAGAAAGCTCGTGACAGCTTGGCTAAGGCAAACAGACGTATGAAAAAGTATGGTGACAAAGGAAGAAGACCGCTGGAATTTCAAGTTGGGGACAAAGTTATACTGAAACTAACTCCTCAAATTTGGAAGAAGATCAGTGTAAAAACTGTTCATCGTGGTCTAATTCCAAGATTTGATGGTCCATTTGTGGTTGTGAAGAAAGTGCGGAATGTTGTCTACAGATTAAAGTTGTCTGAAAGGTTGAAAGTCCATCCCACTTTTCATGTTAGTTTCTTGAAGCCTTTTCAAGAAGACTTGGTGAACATGGGAAGAAAGCAAGCTCGGCGGGCACCTTCTGTGATCAGAAAACAGTTTGAGAGATATGCTGAAATTATCTTGGATCATCAAACGGAGGGCCAAAGTAAGAAAAATCGACGGACTTACTATCTGGTGAAGTGGAAGGACTTACCAGACTCGGAAGCAAGCTAGAAAAAGGATGTGACACTGTGGCAATTTGAAGATGGCGTACAATAATATTTACAGACTCTACTGACGAGGACGTCGGCTTCTTCTAGTGGGAGTGGTGTGTTTGCACCCTAACTTTGAGGTGTCATGGGCAGCATGTGGTGGCACCTTGCACCCTTGCCGACCCATGATGGCATGAGGAGGGCATGCCAAAATATGCGAGGTGACATAGTGGCAACCAGCTTGCCACACAACCCTTAGACAAGTAGGACGGATTCACTTGGCACGTGAAGGCAATAATCGGTGCTTGGATGCGGGTAGTTCGTATGACTTGTGGGTCAATACAAGAAGATGGCTCGGTGGACAAATGACAGACAAGAGCTGGCACTAGCATGTGCTGGGCAGCTGACACTACTTCAGCTGACTGACCAGATTGCGTGGCACTCAAGGGGCATGCCTTATACATGACTGGCAGTTGGTTTTGCTGACCCATGTCTGTGCATGGTTGCCCCATGTTGCAGGCATCATGGGCAGTCATGGATGGTTATTTTCTGAAGACATATCAAGGCTCCATTGTGGCATCAGAATGTGGCATCAGAATGTGGCATCATGGGTAGTTATTGTCAGTTACAGAATATGTGCTGAAGATGTTGCTGGCAGGACAAGTGTCAGCAGCGTGGGCTCTCTTTTCTGCAATGTGCCTAAGTAGTGGGGGATGTCCACTACATTAATGCTTGTACAGGCTAGCAACCGCTAGTAATTTCCACATGCCTATATATGTGGGCATGGTCTGGCAGCTTTGGCACACAGATTTTCTGGCATGAGTGCTAAGGCATTTTTCTTTATAATTTTCACTTGGTGGTAATACAAATGTTGAGGCTGGTGTCTTGTAAAATTCGAGTGTCTATTCTCTTTCTTTGCGTGTGTGTTCTCGTGGCTGTGGCTTGATTTCGTTAAATTAAGTGCTATTACAAGGCAATTTTTTGTGTCTAGAATTTTGACCATGTGACAGGAACTATGGTGTGTTCAACCAATAGACGCACGCCATGTACTTGTAAGTTTAGAGAGTGATCCTATCATATGATCTAGTGATTATTATACGTCAGCACGACCTATATTAAAGGAGGACATGACATGCATGAATTAGATGGACATACCACATCAACATGGTGATGTGGTGGTCCTAACCTATAAAATAATTTCTCCAAAACAAGGACATGCTATTGTATTATAGAACATTAGCATGGTGACATATTATTCTATTTATAGAATAATTTATCCAAAAATATGGACATCTATAACAGCTAGTTTGACGACGGCTGTGTAGATTTCAACTCTACAATTTTGATTTTGGGAGGAGCCGGCACATCGGGTCCATAGAGCACAAGGTAAGGGTTTTGTGGCTGCAGGAGAGAAGAAATCGACAGTCAAATAAATGTTCTATTGCTTGTTTGTCGAGGTTGTCACCTTATAAGAAAATCTTGTATTACGTTTCAACCAAATCACTCACATCACATGCATATGGGCCAAAACATGCATGCAAGGTTCAAGAAAGAAAAAAAACACAAAAAGGGAAGACGAATAAATGTTAACTTCATACTTATTAATTAACCTATATATGCGTGTGCAAGTTTTAGTTTTTATTGTGTTTTTTCTTTTTCATTTATCTTTTTATTTTTGTGGATTTCTAACACAAATTTATGGTCTAATTAAGCACTAACTTTCAATTTTTTTTGCCTCAATTTTAATTGAACCCTAGCTAATGGACAAAAGAATAGATCTCCCAAAGATTATGCGAATTGCGTGCAAGTTGGCCAGGACACCCTAAGATAGTAAAAAAAAAAAAAACAAACAACTAGACAATATGTGCATAGTACGTGGTTTTTTTGTTGTTGAATATTTTAGGGTATTCGGGTCAGTCACCTCAAGTAATTCTTGAAAAATCAATAAATCATCTTTGATAGATTAAAATTATTATTTTTTCTGTAAAATATAACAATAAATTAAATTACAAAAAGTACCATAGAGTGTATTTGTTTTAAAGGGTGCTTCATTTCTCACGAAGAACGGCTTACCGCCGCAAATTCATTCCCACTGTAATGTCACGATTTTGAATTTTTCAAGCCAATCATGCGGCACTTAGACACTCGTAACTTGCTTTGTTATTCTAAGTAAGCCTAACTTTACAAGAACTCCAAAAGGTTAGAAGAGAGGAAAGCTAGGTACTTGAGAGTTGAGAAGAACAAAGTGAAATACTTAGAGAAAAGTGAAATTATAACTCTTGGTTGGTTGTTTTGAGTGTGGTGAGTGCCTTGGCCAAATGAGCCATTTTCCTTATTTAGGCACCTTCAAGGACAATGGATGACTAGAATCTTTCAAAGTAATAATGATCAAACAGTTGGAAAAGTACGAAAATCTAATCTTGAAACTTCCCACCTCTATACTAGAGTATTTTATCTTATTCCAGAAAATATACAATTTTATGTATATTTACAAGTTCTAGATAATTATAAAGTCCTCTAAGCTTCTCTAGAATGTTTTGGATCCTTCTAAAATTCTCTAGGTGTTTGAAGGTTTTTCTGCATTCTAGACCCTTTAAGATGATCTAGAGTCTTCCCTGAGCCTCATTTGTCATGTTCTATCCTTGCATGTGCTTGAAAGTTAGCAATTCGTGACATTCTCCCTCACCTAATCTGGCAACGTTCTCGTCGCATTCCTTTTGGTATCTTTGTATATGCTCTTAAAACTGCAACAAGTCTTCAGCTGCTTCTCAGCTTGCCTTGCTATTGGGTAAGCCTTTCCACTTTACCAAGTATTCGTGTCTTCATTGGTGATTTTTCTTCCGGATGACTTGGTGTGTGAGGATGCACTCAATGCGCCTTTTTTCTTCACTTGCTTTTCTTGTGGTTGGGCATTCCTCAAGTTGCATAACTAAAAGAAATTTCACATTTGGACTTGGCTTGGCATTCGTAGGAATTATGTATGGGCCTCCTTCTAAGATGTATAATGTGTTTTGTTGAGGTAGTAGCACCACATTGTGTTGCCGTAGGAATTCCATACCTAAAACAATATTGTAGTCATCAAGTGGAACTATTGAGAAGTTTACCTTCCCGCCCCACTTGCCTATGTGTAGCTCCATCCCCCAAGCTATACCGTCTAATTGCCTTGGCTTAGTGTTTACGATTTTGAGCATTCCTTGCCCTTTTTCCATCTTAAATCCAAGGCACTAGGCTTCATCTCCTTTGATGAAATTGCGAGAAGCACTCGTGTCAACCATGACTTGAGCTGGCTTTCCATTGATGTAGGCATTCACGTGCATCAATGATTTGTCCTTCACATTTGCTGGCTTTGGACTAGCCATGATGGCATTAAGAAGTTAGATAACTCCCATTTGTGCTTATTCTTGTGTCTCCCGTTTGGCAATCATGTCATTGAGAGTTTCTCTTTTAGAGCACTCCCTTGCCCAATGTGGTCCATCGCATAGAAAACACTTCTTGTTGAGCATGAATCCTTCATTCCTTTACCCTCTTTTTCGGTAAGGGGGTTTCCCAGCCCAATACCTTCGATAATGGTGACCTTCATCTCGATTTTTCTCGCCTTCACTATATTTCCCTTGGATGGCTTGGCCTTGTCGATTTTGCTATACTCAATCAAGGACTTTGCTATTTGCCATAGTCATAGCAAGGTTCTGAACACCACGACAACGAAGTTCTTGGTCCGTCCTTGGTTGTAAGTTTTTCAGGAAGTTTATAATAATTCTTCGTTGGTCAGGAACTCAAGCATTAAAGTAGAGAATTCTTTTACGTACTCCCGAATAGACGTAGTGCGTTTTAACTTTTTCATGTTCTTTCTGGCTTGCTAGGCCACATCCTCAATGTAGAATTGTTTTTTTAATTCCCAAGTCTTCCAAGGTATCTACGGAGCATGTACTTTTTTCGATGTTGGCATACCACTTGCGCCACCATAGAGTTGTTATTTCGATGAGGTAGAAGATTTCTTAAATAAACTAAAATCAAATAAATAGTGGTAGTTAATAGAGATATCAATTCAACAACTTTCTATTTATGCACCTATATGGGGATGATCCGTAAATTATATTTATTTTGATGGGTTGAACGAGGATGCTTGACGAAGGAGATGATTGCCGACCTTAAATGCTCCGTCCACTGAGTTCCTGCAAAACAAAATTCTGGTCAGTTGCCGAAGAGAGGGCCTCCGACACCCAAGTTAGCCTCAACTTGATGGAGAGAAAAGCAAAAATGTTGAGATACCCCCTCTTTGCTGAGAGATGGGGTATCTATAGAAATATACCTAGATAGAGAGAGAGATATACAGTGTATTATCCCAACTTTGTCAGGATAGGATGAGAGATGAAGGTTCGAAATGATTATGTCAGAGGAGGGTTTTTTCCTCCCCCACAATAGCCCCCAGCTTCTACATGTTTCTTTAGAAGGAGGTGGAAGCTGCATGTGCCTCAATCTTTTGTCGTGAAGATTAGTCAATTTGTATTGCTTTGAGTCCCTAGCCGAGCCAGGACTTCAGTTGCCTAGTCGAGTTAGGACTTTGGAGCATACTTAGGTGAGCCAGGACTTTGTGTTGAAGATTAAGAGCTAGGCTCGACACCTAGGATAGGTTAGGATTTTTCACTGAAAATCAAGTGTTGGGCTCGGCACCTAGGCTAGGGTTTTCCACTAAAAACCAAGAGTTAGGCTTGACACCTAGGCTAGGCTAGGGTTTTTTTTGCTGAAAATCGAGATATGGGCTCAGCACCTAGGCTAAGCTAGGTTAGGGTTTTTTGTTGAAAATTGAGAGCTTGCTCGGCAACTAGGCCAGGCTAGTATTTTTTGCTAAAAATTGAGAGATGGGCTCGGCATCTAGGTTAGGCTAGGTTTTTTTGCTAAAAATCAAGAGCGGAGCTCATCACCTAGGCTGGGCTAGTATTTTTTGTTGAGAACCGAGAACTGGGCCTTGACACCTAGGCTAGGCTAGGGTTTTTCATTGAAAATTGAGAGCTGGGCTTGGCTGTTAGGCTAGGTTAGGATTTTCTGCTGATGAGATATTCTAACCCTGGGAGCTCTCATAGTCTCTGAGATTATTCTAATCTTCTGCCTAGGAAAAGTAGGGCTTTTTGCTGAAAATCAAGAGCTGGGCTCTGCACCTAGTCTAGGCTAGGGTTTTTCGTTGAGAACCGAGACTTAGTCTCGGCACTTAGGTTAGGCAAGAATTTTTTGCTGAGAACCGAGAGTTAGGCTCGGCACTTAGGCTAGACTAGGCTTTCCACTGAAAATCAAGAGCTGGCCTCGACACTTAGGCTAGGCTAGGATTTTCTACTGATGGGCTATTCTAACTTTGGGAGTTCTTTCAATCCTTGAGATTATTCTAATCTCTTGCCTATGCAAGCTAGGGCTTTTTGCTGAAAATCGAAAGCTGGGCCCGGCACCTAGTCTAGACTAGGGTTTTTCATTGGGAACTAAGAACTGGGCTTGGCACCTAAGCTAGGCTAGGTTAGGGTTTTTTGCTGAGAACCGAGAGATGGGATCGCCACCTAGGCTAGGCTAGGGCTTTTCACTAAAAATCGAGAGCTGTGCTCGGCACCTAAGCTAGGTTGAAATTTTCTGCTAATGGGCTATTCTAATCCTGAGAGCTTTTTCAGTCCTTGAGATTATTCTAATCTCCTGCCTAGGCAAGCTAGGACTTTTTGCTGAAGATCGAGAGTTGGGTTTGACACTTAGGCTAGGCTAGAGCTTTTCGGTGAGAATCGAGAGTGGGGCTCGACACATAGGCTAGGCTAGAGTTTTCCACTGAAAGCCGAGAGTTGGGCTCGGCACCTAGGCTAGGCTTTTCTGTTGAAAATCAAGAGCTGGGCTCGACACCTAAGTTAGGCTAGAATTTTTTGTTAAAAATTGAGAGCTGGGTTTAGCACCTAGACTAGGCTAGGATTTTTTGCTGAGAGCTTCTAAGCTAGGTTAGGGTTTTTTGCTGAAAATCGAGAGATGAGCTTGGCACCTAGGCTGGGCTTGGCACCTAAGTTTGGCTAGGAGTTTTTTTTGCTGAAAATCGAGAGATGGGCTCAACACCTAGGCTAGGCTAGGGTTTTTTGCTAAAAATTGAGAGCTGGATTCGGCACCAAGGCTGAGTTAGGATTTTTTGCTGAGAACTGAGCGTTGGGATCGACACTTAAGGCTAGGCTAGGGTTTTTCATTAAAAATCGAGAGCTGGGCTTGGCACCTAGGCTCGACTAGAATTATCTACTACTGGGCTATTCTAACTATGGGAGCTATTTCAGTCCTTGAGATTATTCTAATCTCCTGCTTAGGTAAGTTAGGGCTTTTTACTGAAGACCGAGAGCTTGACTCGACACCTAGTCTAGGGTAAGATTTTTTGTTGAGAATCGAGAGCTGGACTCGGCACCTAGGTTGGGCTAGGATTTTTTGCTGAGAACCGAGAACTGGGCTCGGCACCTAGACTAGGCTAGGATTTTTCACTAAAAATCGAGACTTGGGCTCGGCACCTAGGCTAGGCTAGGGTTTTTCACTGAAAATCGATAGCCGAGTTTGCTAAAAACAGAGAGCTAGGCGCGGCACCTAGACCAGGCTAGGGTTTTCTGTTGAAAATCCAGAGCTGAGATTAGCACCTTGGCTGGGCTAGAATTTTTTGTTGAGAACAGAGAGCTGGGCTCGGCACCTAGGCTAGGTTAGGGTTTTCCACTAAAAACCAAGAGCTGGTCTCAGTACCTAGACTAGGCTAGGATTTTCTGCTGATGGGCTATTCTAATCCTGAGAGCTCTTCTAGTCCTTGAGATTATTCTAATCTCCTGCCTAGGCAAGCTAGGGCTTTTTGTTGAAGATCGAGAGTTGGTCTTGGCACCTAGTCTAGGTTAGGGTTTTTCGTTAGGAACTGAAAACTAGGCTCGATGCCTAGGCTAGGCTAGGATTTTTGATGGGCTAGCTTGAGTCATAATATCTGAAGTAGAACATGGAAGTCGAGTTGGCTTCCCACCAACAATAGAAGGGATAGGCGCAACGGGGTTATAAGTGCTAAACCGGCGAACAACTGAGATGCCAATTAGAGGGATCAATAATTTGGTGCCGAAATACCTAGATTTCGAGCTGATACATTGGGTTATGTCGAGCCGATATACCAAAAGTGCCGAGCAAATAATTGAGCCTTGCACGCTGATAGTCTGTTTCGATATTATCGAGCTGAGATTAAGATCAAGCAACCATGAAGAAGATGTGGTTTTTGGTACCGCCATGCGAGCGCCGAGATGAGAGGTGCTGAACAGTTAATCAGGCCAGACCTGTTAGCATGTTTTTATACAAATGATCATGCTTTATATTGGAAAAAAGCAAGATGGTATGGATCCCTAAAGATTATTGTTGGCTACTGCTATCTCTGCTATATTAAACACATTTCCCCATTCATTTGGGAATCTTGCCTGTCAAATTGTTATCGCCGATATCCAATACTAGCAAGCTGACATTAGACAAAGTATGTGGGATTCTTCTAGAAATGTTATTCCCATCCAAATACAAGCATTCCAATGTCTGTAGGTTCATATTTTAGGAAAATATTTTTCCGTGCTGGAGTGCCAAGCTATTCCGAGCTATCAAATAAGACGACCGTTGTCGAACAAGCTTGTTGAACATATACAAATATACGAACCGAATCACGATATGCCAAGAATATGGTGGCCGAACAGATCGAGGTCGTTTAACCAAAAATTTGATCGATCCAAATGAAAGTGGGCAGAAAATATGTCTAGCCCCTCGCTTTAATCTCCAAGCTGCATCATTTGCCAAACTTGGCAGCCGAACACAGTGAGTTGCCGAGGTGCTGATGAGATGGTGCCGACCATATAGATGCCAAGCAAGCCCACCAAACTATCTTGATGCCTCTAAAAAATGCTTTTGGTACACGCCAAATGATGCTTATGTATATGTTTTTGATAAAGAAATATAATCAAGTTGAAAGTGAATAAGACAAATAGCTAAATGCTAAAAGTGAGATAGAGGAACAAATGTTGAGCTCTGATCATATGGGGTTGCCGAGCTCCTGAACGAGAATATTTTGAGTTGAGCTCTGAGCCGCACTACAAACTGCCGGTCAACCTGAGAATTTAGTGTCGAGCTTGGGAGAGGTGGTTGAGTGCCGATCGACACAGAGATTAGGCTTCTGAGTTGCGGAGAGATGGGGAGCTTTTACCAAGAAGATTATTTGTTGAACGAGACCCTAATCCATAACCTAAACAACGATTTCCATTGCCGCGCTCTTGATGCTCAGATTTATTGATGTTCCGAAACTAAAGGGGGTGAGCTATTGTGCCGAGCTCGAAGAGGTTGAGGTTGTTCGCCAGAGGTGATGAACTGATTTGCATGGCGGTAGAGAAATAGAGAACACTAATCTTCCTTTCGATGTTGTTGTCGTTGTTGAGCAAGCAAGCATCTAGCCTCCACCTACCGGGACTCAAGTGCCAAGCTCAAATGGATCCGGTTCTTCGGCTCAAAAACTAGAATTTCAGAATGATTTTTATGAGAACCGTGAGCGGTGTTAGACGGTTTTATGCAAAGCACATAAACCACACTGGTTTTAGGAAAAACTATGGGTTGTGTCAGTAGTTTTTGATGAGGCATACTGAAGAACACTATTACGTTGTCATATGGACAAGAGATCCCCTGAGTCGTGTCCCTCTCAGCTTGAATATTGAGAACCTGGCATTTCCTTTTTAGATCTAGCATTACCGGGGAGAGAGAAGCAAAAGAGCCTGCTGGAGTAAAGAGCTCTTCCGACGCCGAAGTTTAAAACGACAAGGTCGCGCTCCTGTTGCTCCGGTGTTGAACTTTGTTCTTTCGATGACTGGTGTTGGGAGGTTCATCATGAACTTCACTAGACTATGTAAGCACTACGAATGCAAAAAGATAGTCCAGGTTGATCGACACGAAGTCGGCGTCTGTGACGAGGCGACGGAGGTTGTTGAGGGCCGAGTTGAAGTTGAATTTGGTGACAATCTTGAGATGGAAAGTCGGTGATTTTGCTGTTGAAGTACAAAGTGAGCGAGCGAAAGAAGTGGCAGCAGCGTCAGAGGCTAGAGCTAGGGTTTCTGAGAAAGCCCTAGCCATCTAGCTCTGCCGATCGCTCGATCGTTGCTTAGAATTGAGCTCCGAGCCTCAAGATATGCCGGCCATTTGAACAGTGTGGCTGAACATGGATTCCGACCATGAGATGCTGAGAAAACAAAACTAGTTAAGGGGAGGTCGGGCTGAGATGCTAACAATCCGTTGCGTGTGATTTGTATATGTCGATTCTGAGTACTGAGGTGCCGCTGAGATGCGAAAATACGATGCTTTTTTAAATTGCCTAAGCGATGTTGCGGTGTCGAAGCGATACGTGGGTGAATGGCCGAGCTATAGAGTATTAATTGGGGCCAATGTACACTGATTAAGATTCTCAGGTGCTCTCAATGAGAGAGAGAAAAATTGAGAAAATATCGAGTGAATACCGCTGAGCTATTTCACAAGTGCCGAGCTGGGTTGTTGCCGGCATGCAAGCACCGCCGAACTAGGTTGACGCGCGAATTTGATGAGCTTTTATCGACCACGAGGTTCCAAGCAGTCATGGCTGATTGGAGATGCGCAAGAGTCACTGAGCTACTTCACAAGGGGCCGTACAGTTGCGTTAAAGCCGATTCTTCCGTTTTTCCAAGCCAAACATCGCCGAGCTCTAAACAATTTCATATGGTGGTTGGGGAGAAGCCCATGCATGCCGAACGTGGGCGTGCAGATGAAACGGCGAAACCAAGCTGATGTGTATGTGCATGTGCTGAATTGCCTCACAAGGTGCCGAGCTCTTCCCGTTAGCCCCCCGCCTATTGATTTTTTAGCTCAAAATACCAGGATGGTCTTTTAGTTCAGAAACTAGTGGTTTTTGGGAAAAATTGTGGGCCTTGCTTTTAGTAAGAGAAAAGGGTACTGGTTGGTGGCAAAATAGCTTGGTCAGTGGCAAGAAAGTTTGTTGGGCGCTTCTCCTTTGGGTTGAGTTTCTAATTTGCAGTGAGAGAAAGGATGGTCAGATCCATCTTTTTCATCTACCAGAGAGAGCACTTGTCTATTTGTGTGGAGACAAAAGAAACACGTAATAAAGGGATAGAAAAATAGCATTCCTGAATCTTTGTGGAGCTTTTCGACGAAATAGAGCCCTAAACAAGCAGATTTGGCAGGTTATTTTCTTTGTAGAACTTCGTCGTTCCCACAAACGGCACCAAACGTACGGGAATGATCTGTAAATTATATTTATTTTAATAAATTGAACGAGGTTGACTAACGAGGAAGATGACCACGACCCTTAAATGCTCCGTCCACCGAATTCCTGCAAAACAAATTCCTGGCCAATTATCGGAGAAAGAACCTCCGATGCATAAGTTAGCCTCAACTTGATGGAGAGAAACAAAAATGTTGAGATGCTCCCTCTGTTGAGAGAGGGGGTATCTATTGAGAGATACCTAGAGAGATAAAGATAGAGAGAGATAAAGAGATATACAGTGTGTTGTCCCATTCTTATCAAGATGGGATGAAAGATGATGGTCCGAAATGATAATGTCACAAAAGGGTTTTTCCCTCCCCCACGGTACCTAATCTCACTAATAGTTATTTCAGAGTTTTTGTTTATTTTTCTTTTTATTACGATTTTTATATTTTAATATAAATACCATATACAAAACATATAATACACACAATAATAATTTTTTAAAAAGAAAGTACCTATGTTTATTAATACTCAATTTTCACTTATTCTTGAGGCAAAATTAAACTGGTAATTAAAACTTTGTACACAATAAGTCCTAAATATTTAATTTTTGACTATACGCTACGTTACTTTTTTGGCTTCCCCAAAGAACTCAGGAGAATTTGTATTGTTTTATTAAATAAATTAGTTTATTTTTTTGAAACAGAATCCTTTATCCTCTCAAACACAGAACAGTCAGGTTAGGGATGTGCAAATAACCAGCACCAACAAATTTTCTCATATATATATATATATATATATATATATACACATATATGGTGAATATTTTTTTCAATAAATATAAATTGTAAAAAATATTTAATTATATTATTATTATTATTAAATAATTACCGTTATTTTTAATTGATCTTTTACTTGATGTATTAAGCATATTTTCTTTAAAAGATGCAAGAGATTATTTTATTTTATTTTTTAGGAATTAGTTAAAAATGTAACCATAAAGTTTACAACTTTTTTCAAATTAAACTGCAAATTGAAATCGTTAAAAACTTCATCCAACCCAGTAGTTTAGATGATCAGTAAGTTGATGATAAGATAAAACACTTTCACCCGAAAAAAATGAATTGGTCGAATTATTTTTTTCTCCTTAGTGGGATCCAACCCAACTCAACCCATACACACCCCCAAGTTAGGTCATAAACCTTCGGCAACCAAATTTTTATTGTTGTCGGCAATACTATTAGCGACGAAATTCCATTTTTAGCGACCATCCAGATGCAAATTCAAACCCAAACGTAAATTCCATATTTCCATGACCCTGCTGCCTCTTTTACGCCATGCACCTAAAAGGACTGCTTCAGTTTTTACAGTCCATCCAACTTTGAGGCGTTTGGAGCACCATCTTTATCACCCTTCGCAGTCAAGATGAAAACCTTGCTAAAAAGTACGTTTCCTTGTCAAATTTGGAAAGAAATTTAAAGGCATAGCATTGTCAAAAATGATAACTTTTATCGTCGGTGCAATTAATCTTTCGTTCCAGCAAATGTATAGCGTCGAGAAGCTACTGCGTCTGTCTACCTTTTTTTTCTCTTACTGTGTGCATGGTGGGGGATTAAGAATTTATGCATTTAGGTTCATCGTATTTCATGATTGCGACATCTATCTACTGTGTTTATGAAATATAGGACAAAGGTAGAGTTTTAGAATATTGTTGTCGATCGATCATGTCGTTTGACAAGTCGGGTTGAGTCCAATATTCAACTGTTTCGATTTAAGTTATAGTAATACTACATATACAAACAACTAATCACAAATTAATCACAAAAATTAATAAAAATAATTATATTTTTCACGTAAAAAATTTGCTCCAAAAAATAAACGAAACATACATCAACTTTATTTCAAAGAAATCGCCCCTTATTTAGTAATTTAGTCGAATAATTAATATAAATTATTATTTTTAGTTAATTAGTATAATTTATTATTAATTAATGTTGAACTTTTCGCTATAATTGCTTTTACATTTTTTGTGGTAAGTACTTTGAACATGTAAATTTAAATTTATAGTTTATCACCAATATGTTTTAAAATTAAAAAATAAATAGAATAAAATTGACATTAATAACAAAAATGTAGTTGAGTTGGTAACATAGTACATTTAAGAAAATAAGGTTATTAGATTTGACTCTTTTTGATAATTTTTAATTGTCTAGTTAAGATAATTAATGTATTAACCTTGGTGTGATGTGCCATACATTGGACTTGGAACTTTTTTTGCAGTAGATTCCTTGTCACAAAAAAAAACTTAACGTTACATTATTTTATTTTGAGAAATACCTTTCTTAAAAAAATTAATTATTAGTGACAACAACCATTGTTTGTCACTAAAAATCAATTTTTAAATATTATTTTTAGTGACGATTAATTTTTATAGTGACAAAATTTGTATACATTTAATTACAAACTAAATCGTCACAAAAGTTATTATCTTAGTGACAATACTCTTTTCGTCACTAATATTATACGCTTTTTGCCACCAAATTAATAAGTTGTCACTATATATTTTAAGTTATAGACTTTTAATGATAATTCTGTGATAATTTTTTTATTGTCACCAATAATTTTTAGTGACAAATATAAATATTTTATGATAATTTTTAATTGTTACTAATAATCTTGTAGTGGATTATCTCTCTTTCACCACGCTCCTTTTTTCCCTTTTCGGCTAGCCTATTTTTTATTTTTATCTACATCTTCACAATATTATATAAGTTCTATATCTCATTGTTATACATATTTATCTACATTTCGTGCGCCATTTAATTTATTTGGACGGTGTTCTTAGTATTTTTCACACTATATTTATTTTTTATTTGCTCGTAATTTCATTGAAATCGAATTTTAGTTTTGTTCCTACTTATTAATAACTACCTAGATTCTAAAAAATAAAGACCTGCATCTTGTTCTTTGGCTTCAATGCAGTCACAATGTTGGAACTGAGTTTTCTTTTATTCATGCCTAAAGTTTTAAATTTTGAACCAACTTTTGAAATAATTTCAAACACATTAATCACCCTCGAAAACATAATAACTAAGCTAAATAGAATGTTATAATGAGAGCTAGAACATGTCTTAGTAGTATGTTTCTAACTTAAAAATTAATATGATACTGCAACAACAAACGATTAACTGTCGAAATTAAAGCGAATCAATAACATAATTCTTTTATGAAGTCTATGAATTTTAATGTGTTATTTTACTTGATTTTTCTAAATTTAATATTCCTCATACATGATGAGAATGACATTTTGTTTTACAAAAAATCTTATACATAAATTTGCATCAATTTTTTAAGTGTTGGTAATTTTTACCAAATAAATAACAAGAATATTTTATACATAAATACTGAATACAAAAAATCTTATATTATCAGTGTTGGTATTCAAATAAGAAAAAACTCTAGTCCTACATTGGAAAACCAAAAGTTTTTTTAAGCTACGTATATAAAGTCACTTTTCTTGAATTGTGTATGTGGGTTGATTCAAGAGATCGTATCCCGTGCACAAAGATGGGCCCAAGCATAATTATTTCTGAAATTTGACTCAGAAAATAGTTAACCAGACATGCACCGCGAGTTTCGCGCGAAAGGAGTCCAAATTCTTAGTTTCAGTTGAATTAAAAGTTTTATTTAATTGAAGCTTGATTTGTAGAAAATTTGGTTTAGCAAATTAAGCCCTTTTCAAACCGTTCCAATGATCAAGCAATTAAAGCATTTTCAGAATTCTTGTAATTAATCTTTTAGCCGTTATCCACTAACTAAGCCATCGCTTAAATTTCAGCAATTTTTTGGGGGGACTATTTATGGCTTGATTAGTGCCCAACAATTCCTTCCCTTTCTTTAAGAAGCATTTTTCTGGTTCTATAAATTGCTGAAAACTTTTGGTTCAAGCACAAACAGAAAATTAGTCTGTGTTTGGACTAGCTTTTTTAGTAAATTTTAAATTTTTTAATTTTTTTTGTAAAAAAATAGATATTAAATTATGTAAAAAAAAGTAAGAAAAAGTTTAAAAAAAACTAATAAATCAAATCAGTTGATTTTTTTGTGAATTTTAAGTAAAAAAACTACAAAAATAAATTAAGCCCAAATACAAGCTTACGTAATCTCCTCTTCTCCTCATCACGAATATGATCTGTCAAGAAACTGTTCCTAAATTCGCTATATTGTGAGTGTATAATCTTAAATAAATAGATTGTAAATCTTAGAGAGTATTCCACAATCATTCTTTTACATCGAGTGACATTTTTGAAGAGTACAAAAATACTCGTAAAGAGAGTGTTGGCGACACAATTATAACCACTTGTGATAATATTTTTCTATGTTGCTTCAATTTTATATAAATTCTGTTCACTTTTTCCAACATATATATCAACTAAAAGGGGCGAAAAGTCTTTTTGAACAGATAGAATATTCAATACAAAAATTATATATATATATATGTATATATATACATAGATAGACTTAAGGGAGGTGAATCAGAGCGGCCGCCTCTATAAAATTTTAAAAAAATTCACTATTGTATTAGTATTAGTTCAAAATATTTTATAATTATATAAGTTCGTCATTTTAAAAGTTTTTTAAAAAAAATTTAATATATGCGTTTCTAAAAATTTATAAAAATAATTCGTCATTTCTAAATTAAAATCATGTATTCGTCCATATATATATATATATATATCAATAATAGAGTTTTGGATTAAAAATGGTGGAGCCTTTTTAATACTTGTTAAGCATAATTTATAGGATATGAATATATTTTTATTTAAATAAATAATAATATTAAACATAAAAATAAAAAAATTTGAGTAGCACCACGTGCTTATGTTGGGGCAAATCTAGCTCCGCCAGCCAGTAATGATGATAAACCAGCATGTCTATGTTCATAGTTTTTGTGTACTCGTAAAGACAATAGTACTGTGAATAATAAGTAAATAATTTTTTGTATTTATGTAAAATATATTTATTTATTTAAAAATGTAAGTTTTATTT
>JAOTRH010089987.1:0-16203 GCA_034768845.1 Heliamphora exappendiculata | reverse complement strand
ACCCGCTTCATAGAACTGGCGTTCTGGCCGCCGGCGAGTGACAAAACCATCGAGTATCTGGGCAGGGAAGTCAGTGACGCCGAGGTTTCCGAGGCTGCCCGCCGCGCCCATTATGGCGACGAGCGTTTGAATGAGAAGCAGCTGACGGATGCAGGCCAGGTTCTCGAAGAAGAATGGGATTGGGACCGGCCGCGCACCCTGCCGGCACCCGCCCCGATTGACTTTGCAATCGTGCGCGCCGCACTGGAAAAAGCCACTCAGGAAGATACCTTCGTTCCCCCGCACATCCGGGAAATCTGGGCTGCCCTGGATGAAGGCTGGACCTTCGCCGGCAAGCAGGGGCTCACCACCGGAATCGAGGCAACCCGGTGAACTTGCGCCGCTCATGCATGTTGGCTCTGTGGGCCCTCGCGGCGAATGCGCTGGCCGCGGGCACTCAGCCGGTTGTAGACAGTCGTGTCGTCGTCATTGACCACACTGGTAATGACCATGCGCATGAGCGCCAGACCCGTGTTGACAAGCTGCAAGGCGGCGCCGGCGGCAAGATCCACTTTCGTCTCAACATCAAGATCACCGAAGGTGCGAGCATCCACTACGACAAGAACATTCCGCCCTACACCGCGCCGCAGACCATTGGCGACATCGTGATCTACCCGCTGGCATTCAGCCGTCGCGAAGGTTACACCGGCCACGGATCCGCGCAGGACCCGGTGACCGTCTCGTTCGATGAAGGTGTACGCATCGTGTTGGAAGGAACTCCATTGGATCGGCTCGCGGACAGTGACGCGGCGCTGTCCAAAGGGGTCCTGTTGGCGCACCGAACCCGAACCGCCGCAAGCTGCGGCCTGTTGGCCCAGCGGGTGGTCGAGCTCGGCCCGCTTGCAGCACAGGCCGGCGCCCCGTCCAGCGCCGGCAGCTACGTTGATGAGGTTGAAGCAGGAGGCGCGGCCAATGCGGCTGACATCCGGGTGGGCGACGTCGTCCTGAAACTCAACGGCGCGCCAACCGACCGGGAGCGCGATACTGAAATCATCTGTGACTATCTCGAGCCGGGCGCGGCGGTACCCGTTGTCATTGCACGGCGCGATGGCAAAAAGGGGTTTGTGGTGCTCGAAGCGACGCTGACACCGCAAAAATGAGCGACCCCCTGCCACCCGCCGCGCCACCGTCCCCGCCAGCCGCATCGCCGCCCTCCCCACCCGCCGCAGCGCCGCGCAAGCCCTGGTGGCAAGACAGCGAGAACATCAAGCTCGCGGTGTCGCTCGGCGCGTTGTGTATCTCCGCCATCTCGGTTTCCATGTCCGTGTATGTCTTTCACGCCCAATTCAAACTCGACATGCGGCCGTTTGTCGGCATGGTGCGGGTGGAGAGAATCGGGACGCAGGACGAGCTGGTATTGGATGCCACCCTGAAGAACGTCGGCAAACTACCGGCAAGCGATGTTGTGATTGCCTGTCATTGGGTCATCGGACAGCCGGGCAAGACCGGCGGTACATTCACTCATGAGGAAGCACCGAAGACCGTGCTGATTTTTCCCACCGAGGAAGTGAAGTTCGCACTGCCTTTGCACGGGCGCTTTCGCGAGCTGCTCGATGATCCCGCCTACGAAATCAATGTGAGCTATGTGATCTCATACCATGCCCTGAATCTCGATGAGCATTGGACGAGCACCTATCAGATCCACTACAACCGGCAAACCGGTGTCGCCATTCAGTCCGCGAGCGCCAATTAGCCATGACAGTATTGTGACAAGCACCCGCGGCCGGCCACTCGCGTAAACTAGGTTGTTTTCAGGCCGAGGTGCCGGTTTGATTCGGGTCCGTGTCATTGGATTGATATTGTTGGCTGCCCTGAGCGCACGAGTCCTGGCGACGCCCCTCGAGGTGTGCCCGCGGCCTCGCGCGGGAGGCCTCGTGGAGGAGCCCAAAGACCTTCGCAGCCAGGACGGTGTTCTGAAGGTCGATCTGTCCGTGCGCAACGAAACCCGCGAGGACGGTACGAAACGATTCTGTTACCTGCTCGCGGATGGCTCCGAGTCACCCACGCTCAGAGTGAAGCCCGGCGATCTGCTGGTGCTCAACTTGAAGAACGAGCTGTCGGCACCGCATGCGAGCCCGACGCATGTCCACCGGAATGCAAGCCACAGCACCAATCCCTGCACGCGCGGAATGATGTCTTTGACATCAACCAACCTGCATTTCCACGGACTGTCCATTCCGCCGGTGTGCCACCAGGACGACGTCCTGCACACATCCATCCAGCCGACGGACGCGCCTTTTGAATACCGCATCAAGATCCCTGAGGACCAGCCTCCCGGCCTGTACTGGTATCACCCACACATCCATGGTTTCAGCGGCCCACAGGTCGTTGGCGGAGCCTCGGGGGCGTTGGTTGTAGAGGGCATTGAGCGTGTCAACAGTGCCCTTCAAGGTCTGCCGGAACGCGTGTTTGTCATCCGCGATCAAGACCTTGCCCATCCGGATGCACCCGCATCCGCGGTTGCACCCTCCATACCCGTCCTGCTCGATCGCGATGGCGATGCTGCCAATACCGGAACCGGCGACGGCCGACCGGCGAAGGATCTGTCGATCAACTTCGTCCCCGTCCCATACCCTGAGTACCCCAGCGCCCGCGTCGCCATGAAACCCGGCGAACGCCAGCTATGGCGGGTGTTGAATGCTTCGTCGGTTACGTATCTCAACCTGAGCATGGTTTTCAAACGGGGCGCCAGATATCAAGTGCAACACCTGGGACTCGTTGCAGTGGATGGCGTGCCATTGACCATCAGCGGTACGTCAGGGCATGCAATAGAGTGGCGCACGAGCATCCTGCTCTCTCCGGGCGCACGTGCCGAATTCATGGTCACAGGCCCGCCGCAAGATGTCTCCGCATCGTTCGTCACGCGGACAGTCAACACGGGTCCAGGCGGTGAAAACGATCCGACCCGAACTCTCATCTCCATTACTACATCCGCAGATGCGCCTGCGCCGCGCCTTACACTGCCGACGGGCGGCGAAGCCCTGAAAATAGCCACACGGCCGTGGCTCGGCGACGTGACACCGGTGCGCACCAGAAAACTATACTTTTCTGAAGATCCCATTGATCCGCAGGTGCCCAATGCCCCACAGAAGTTTTATCTGACGGTCGAGGGACAGACTCCAACCGCCTTCGACCCCGCGGCCACCACGCCCAATATCACGGTCAAACAAGGCGATGTTGAGGACTGGATCATTGAGAACCGCAGCTCCGAGCTGCACGCCTTCCACATCCATCAGATCCACTTCCAAGTGCTGGACTGGCTGGGACTTCCCATCAATGAAGCGTTTCTGCGCGATACCATCAACGTGCCGTTCTTCAATGGCGCCACCGCGCAATTCCCCAGCGTGCGCCTGCGGATGGATTTCCGCGACCCCAACACCATCGGCACATTCATGTATCACTGTCATCTTCTCGATCATGAGGATGGCGGCATGATGGGGTTGATCCGGGTGGAGCCGCGCTGAGCGGTTGCGCCTTTGAAAGGTTCGCGAAAGGCATTATTCACGAAAGAGTCACCGAGACGCCGCCGCGCCGGCACTACTCTCCCACGCGCTTTGTGTCGCGCTGCAACGTTGAGCACACAACTTTGCCCGCGCGATCGTCACAACGGGGAGAGAACCATGAAACGTGCGAGTTCTGTATTGGCTGCCTTCGTTGCAGCCGCCATCACCACGAGCGCCCTGGCCGACGAGGGCCCGGTACCCAGCGGCATCCCACACCTGGATCACGTCTTCGTGATCATGCTGGAGAATCACGGTTTCCAGCAGGTGGTCAACAATCCCACCATGCCGTACATCAATAGCTTGATCAGCAGCCGCAAGGTCAGTCTGGCCACGAACTATTTTGCGGTAGGCCATCCCAGCTTGACCAACTACCTGGAAGTGGTCGGTGGCTCCAACTTCGGCGTGCGCAGTGACAATCCGCCGGACTGGCACAACGCGGGCTGCACCACCAACCTGGCGAGCCACATACCGAACGCCGACAACGACAACGCCCCGAATCCACCCCCGTATCCCATCGACACCAACAATGTGTGTCCGATCTCCGGCACGGGATTGGATGCCCAGACCGAGGCGGTCGATACCTGGAACGAGACCGAGCCCGGCTTCATCAACTTCCTGCCGAACATCGACGGCGTCAAGTCCGTTCCAGCCGCCCACACCGTCGGCAAGACCATTGCGGACCAACTCGCCCATGCCGGCCTGTCCTGGAAAACCTACCAGGAAAACCTGCCGACCTCCGGAGCCGACAAGGTCAACGTGAGCAACGGGACAGCCACCGACTCGACGACCTTCGATGCCAGCAAGAAGCTGTCACCGACCAACCTCCCACCGCTCACCTCGGACGGCGTGCTGCACGCCTACGCCGTGAAGCACAATCCGTTTGCTTACTTCCGCAGCGTCCAGGAAGGCTGGTCGGAAAACAGCAGCCTGCGGAACATGGTGGGCTTTGACGGTGCGCACGGCCTGTATGCGGACCTCGCTTCAGGCGAGATTCCCTCGTTCTCGTACATCGTCCCGAACCAGTGTGATGATCAGCACGGCCAGGACAATGCGGACGCATTCTGCGCCGAAGACCAGGGCACTCCGTTCTATCAGAACCAGGGTCAGGCCCTCACCAATGGAACCCAGGTGGGCTTGAATCCCGGTCTGGCCGCGCAAGCCGATGTGACCATCCAGAAGATCGTCACCAGCATCGAGTCCTCGCCGGCCTGGTCACGTGGTTACAACGCGATCGTCATTCTGTATGACGAGAATGACTACAGCGGCACGGCAACGGCACAGCCGGCCAACAAGGCGTGGCCGTCTCAGTACCTCAATACTGTCATTCTCACCGTTGAAACCAACAGCCGGCGCCACGAGGCGGGAATTCGCAGCAACAACTACTACAACAGCTTTTCGCTGTTGAAGACGTTGGAGGCCGGATTCCGGCTGCAGTGCCTCAATCACGCTTGTGATCGGGATGTGAGCGTGATGGGGGATTTGTTTGGGGGTGGCTGGTAATAAGAGGGATGATCAGGCGTCCGGGGTGGACCCCGGACGCTTTTGGGCTGAAGGGCCCCGGTCCATGACTTGTACGTGCGCACGGCTGCGCGGCCCGACGTGCCCCCACGTGCCCCGAAATTCACTCGAATTGTTACGTCGCCCACTACAAGCCGAACAGCCGCCATGCTACCTTGCGCGGCAGTCCGACCAAGCCTCCAAAACGACTTCAAACAAGAGGTATCTTCCGGTGATCAACTGGCGAAGGACTCTCGTCACGGGCGCCTTGTGCATTGTGACTTCAGCGCAGGGACAGGCACTCGACCTGGGTGTGTCAGTGACCGCCCGGGCCGAAGCCGGCCTGGACCCGGCGACACGGCAGTTCATTCAGACCTTACCGGATGTGTGGCGGCCGCAGCTCAAAGGGATCGTGGATGACACCCTCGCCCGGGTGGATCAGAGCGTCTTTGGCTACCTGGATCGCGTCGACACAATGATTTCCACGCAGATTGTCAACGCCCAGTGCCACATCCTTGCGACGGGAGACGAGCTCGTCAATCAAATCATCAGGAAGTTCCCCTGGGCTCAGCCAGGAGGCGCGTTCGGGAGTTTTCGCGCGGGGATTGCCAACGACCAGAAGCGCCGCCGCCTGGACAGCACGCCGACATTCATGAAGGATCTGTACAACGATCAGAGCCTTGCCGCCAGCATCCTGGCTTGCAAGGCAGGCGATGTCAGCACCGCTGCTTATGATGCGAAGTCGGCGTTGTCCGATATATCGAAACAATGGCTCGTGTGGAATCGGGTCGCGAGCCTGTCTTGCAATGCGGCTCTGAGTTGCGTGCCGGCCTATCAGCAGGAAGTCCAGAAGCTGATTGCCACTTCGGACCCGCGGGACGTAACCGCCGCGAATGCGAAAGCAGAGCTGGCCAAGGCGCAACTGCCAGCGCCGCAGAAGTTCCTGGTATTTTTTGAGTCAGCGCCCACTTTCGATCAAGTCGAAACGGTTCTCACGCAGTTGTACCGGACTGAGAACGGCATTGGCGGTGCGAAGGCGTTGCGGGAGGTGCGGGGGTTCACTGCGTTGGCTCAGGGGCAGTCGGATGTTGCTACCGCGACCGCCGGGCTCGATGGGGCTTTGCAGGCGGTGAGGTCGCGGTTGGATGCGCCGGCCTACTTTCCGGTCCCCAGGGTGTCATTCAACAGCGGTGTCAGTATCACCGAGATACCCAATGCGATGCACTTGACTTGCCAGCAGGCATTCGATGCGAGCAAAGCCGCGCGCGACTCGGCGAATGGCGCGCTCGATAAAGCCAACAACGAGCTGTCCACTGCGCAGTCTTTGACGGATCTCGTTGCCAACGATGCGGCCGGTGAGCTGACAAAGCTGCAGCAACAGAGAGCTCGGGTTTCCGATCCTGGTACGTTCTGCCGGCACTAGGGAGCAGGTGTGTAGGTGGTTGCGAGTCCTTGCACCAGGGTTTATAAAGACGCTCGGCCCATAACAACGTCAACACATCGGGAACCGATATGCTCCGCCCCGCATTGCGCCCCCGCGGCCTCATTGCGCTCTGGCTATTGCTAGCGGGATCCGGCGCCCAAGCGGGCCCCTTGGATGACTTCGGCGCCAAGTTTGGCAAGGAAGCCGCGGATCAGATCGCCGCCGCCATCAAACAGAGTACCGATACATTGGGGTACTCAGTGAACCCGATAGTCTCCCTGCTGCGGGACCTGGACAGCCCTGACGCTGCAAAAAGCGCGCAAGCCAGAAAGATGCTGACTCGCATGCTGGGCCGGGATCTGCAAACCAAGGCAGATATGGACTACCAGGTGCGAGTAGTCGCTTCCAACATCACGCCGGGGAAGACCCTCACAGTCAGAGTCGTTCTTGATGAGAATGACCCGAGCGTCAGGCTGTATCCCAATGATCCACAGAGGGCGCATCTGACACCCATGGCCGATACGGTCTGGAAGGGAATGAACGACCAGTTCAATCATGCCACCACTTTCACGGCCAAATCAGCTCTGCCCGGTGATTTTTATCAGAAGACACTGCAGGAAATTCAAGCAGACATTGCCGGGACGTATGCCGAAGGGGCTCGATCGAAAATCTGGCAGGACGTATATAAGTCATGCGGCGGAGCGTCGATAGGCGGCAACGACGTCATCAATCGGAAATGCAACGACTCCGCGAACGGAGCTCTATTCGCTGCCAGCGTAATGAAGGTTGTTGACAACCGGATTGATCTGCGCCCCAAACAAGATGCCGCAACCATTCAGTGGAAGGGCGAGCGATTTGTCACGGTTCTGGTATCGGAGAGCGATCTGGAAGCGGATCCGAACGCCACACTGTGGCTGTCCATCTGTGAAGCGGGCCACCCGGACCAACTCATTCCCTACTACGCTGACAGCAACAAAAAGGGAACCGAGATCCGCTTCGGCACAATGCTCAATGCGGCCCGCTATGTTTCGAACAGAGTTGAAAAGGAAGGAGACAAGAAGGGCATCATTTACAAAGCGGCATTCAATCAGATCATGTATTGAGGTCACCATGCGCCGCCTTTTGTGCCTGTTAGCCCTTCTGCCTGCTGCAGTGCTGGCAGGTGATCCGCCCCATGAAAAATCAGTGGGCGCCGACTGGAGCTGGTTTACCGACTACTTCTATTGGAGCAGTGAGTGGACGCTCAATGTTCAAGCGGGATGTGAAGTTGAGATGGCGGGCGGCGTGATGGCCTTCGGCAAGCCTCTCGGTGGCACGCACCGAGTCAAGAGCTACTATCACTTCACCACCTATGGCATCGGCTCCATACATGTCCGCGTGGTGAGCGGTAACGCACCGTGTCGCGTTCGGCTGGACATGGGGAATGTTTCAGCCATTCCAATCTACGGCGACCCCAGTGTTATTGGGGGTGCCGTCGATGACGCGAAGCGCGCCATTGAGGCTGCTAAAAAGCGCTCGGAGAATCAGATGCCTGAGCAGTAATGAGCGGCTGCTCGAGATATACGCAGCCTACGGGCACGCCGTGGGTGACAGCACGGCATGAGCGGCCACCGCGATAGGGCGACCTGAGCTTCAGCCGTACGTGAGGTCGGTGCTCTGTCCAACCTCGATAATGTATCCGTCGGGATCGCGGATATAACAGCGAGTCTCGCCGTACTTGGGGATCGGCTGCGTGATGAAATCCGCCCCTCGACTCTTCCATGATTCATAGCACGCCTGAATATCCGCCACGCGGAAATTCATAAAGCTGTTGATGTGACTCGGATCGGGGACGCTGAGCGTGACCGTCGGCTTATCCGGGGTCGGGCCGCCTCCCACATTCAGAATGATCCAGATATTCGCAAGCTGAAGGTACCCAGGCGCGTTGCCATCACCCAGGCTCAGAATGCGAGCGCCGAAGACCTTTTCATAGTAGCGAGCCGATCGCTCGATGTCGGTCACGGTTAGAAAATGCGCGACGCTCATCCCCTCGTGCGGGGGCATCTCATAGCTCTTCTGCTCGATTTGCACGCTGCTCATTGACTACTCCAATTCCGACCCTGGGACTGGCAATCCGAACATCGCATGCCTAGGTTGGCAGAAGCGGAGGGACAAATCCATCGTACGAATGTACGGAACAGCATCTGGAGCAAGAAATGGCAAAGGCCGAAAGGAGCGCGCCAATAGGAAGAAGTAGGGAATGAGACCTGTGCGAGGCGTCGTGCAGCGGCGCCGCTCGCGGACTGGCAGCAGCCCCATGGAGTTATCGCCCAAAATGCTCAAATTCAGATACTTACATCAAGACAGTATCCCTGCTGAAATGATCGCAACACACGATCATGTCAGCACAGCTCACCAACATACACGACGCCTTCTTCAAGCAGGCGCTGGGCGATCCGGACCTCGCCGGACGGTTTTTGAGGGAACACCTACCGCCAGCGGTAGTTGGGCAGCTCGGCCCCGAAACTCCGGAGCCACTCCCGGGCTCTTTCGTGGATGAGGAATTGCGTCAGCATCACTCGGATCTCTTGTTCCGCATGCATCTCAAATCGGGTGGCGACGCATTTGCGTACCTGCTCCTGGAGCACAAGAGCTCTCCGGACGAAGGCGCGCGCTTGCAACTGCTCCGATACATCGTGCGCGTGCTGACGAACTGCTATGAGCAAAACGGCCGACGACTGCCACTGCCGCCGGTGCTTCCGCTGCTTGCACACCAAGGGCCGGGGGAGTGGACCTTCTCGTGCGAATTCGTGAATCTGTTCGGAGACGCGCCCGCCGAGCTGCTGCCCTACCTCCCCACTTTCCGGCATGCTTTGGTGGATCTAGCTGTGATACCGGACACGGCGCTGTCGACTATCGCCCGTTTGCGGGCCTTGCTGGCGGCTCTAAAGTACAGTCGGCGACCCGATCTACCCGAGTGCCTCGACATCATTCTGGCGGAAGTCGAGGCACTGGAGACGCGCGACCTGCTGCTGATCCTGACGTATCTGGACAAGGGGCCAATCGCCGTGAGCCACGAAAAGATGCGCCAGCTGTTGAGAGATCGGATACCCGATCAGGAGAAGAGAATCATGGGTTGGATAACTCAACCGTATTTCGAGGACGGCCTGGAACGAGGTCGAGCGGAGGGTCGGGCGGAAGGACGGGCGAAATCGCTTGTCGGGCTGTTGGAGAAGCGTTTCGGCACCTTGCCGGAGCCGCTTCGCGCACAGGTTTTTGACGCCGACGTGCCATCACTCGACACTTGGCTCGACCGTGTATTCGACGCACCTGATCTACAAGCCGTATTCGCGGAGCTCGACACCGATCGCATCTGACGGCTGTACGGTCAGGTGCGGCATGAGGTTGTCTTTCGTGCCGCGCTGACAACAGCATCCGCGGCGGACACCTGACACTGGTGCCTGATCCGCGCGGCACGCCCGTGCGCAGGGCTAGCGAGCATCGCCCCCGGATGATCCGTCCGGCAGATCAACCCTGATAGTCTTCCGCGTCACAGGAATCGACGCCACGAGCTGACTCGGCGTGAAAATCATGACACACATGTGCCCCGGCGGCGGGCGCACGCGGTTGATCTCGAGGACAACCTCGGCATCCGACTCGCGAACATGTGTGAGCTGATATTTGTCGCAGGCGCTGCCGCCCCCAACCCACGCCACCACCATGCGTCGCTTGAAGTCGACTTTGGGCAGCGCGCCCTTCAACTTCAGCCGCGACCAGATATCTGCGAAGGTGCGCTTATCTCGCGCCTCGGACAGGCCGGCGGCCACTTGTCCGTTGAGCTTGCCCGCAGACAGAACCTTGAAGGGCAGGTCGGCGGCGGCCACCGTGCCGGCAAAGCAAGTCAGCACCAACACTACGAGCAGTTTGAGGCGCATCAGCCCCCCTTGAGCTTGGCTCCAACGCGACGATAGGCCTCGCGAAACGGAATACCTTCCTCCACCACCAATCGGTTCGCTTCCTCGGCCGCATGAATCGCCGGATCCAACTGGATGCGCTCCGAGCGGAACTTCATGGCATCAATGGCCGGCGGCAGGATATCCAGGGTCTGCATGGCGATATCGATGCCACGGAACAAAGGAAACTTCAGCAACTGCAAGTCACGCTGATAGCCGGAGGGTAGCTTGGCGTAGATGCCCAACGCCTCGGTCAAACATCCCAGCGCCGTTGCGGTGCGGCCGCGGACCAGCTCAAACACATCGGGATTGCGCTTCTGCGGCATGATTGAGGAGCCGGTGGTAAAGGCATCCGGCAGTTGCAGAAAGGCAAACTCCTGGGTGTAGAACAGCAACACGTCAGCGGCGAACCGGCCGAGATCCTGTGCGAGCAGCCCAATCTCAAACAGCAGGTGGGATTCAGCCTTGCCGCGTGAAAGCTGTACGGCCGTCACCGGTTCCTGCGTGATTTCAAACCCGAGTCTCGCGCGCGTGGCATCGCGGTCCAAAGGTAACCCGGGTGTGCCATATCCAGCGGCTGACCCGAGCGGACTCTTTCCAACCCGCCGCTGCACCTGCCGCAGTCCTTCCGCATCATCGCGGATTTCGGCTGCAAAGCCGCCGGCCCACAGGGCAACGGAGCTGGGCATCGCCTGCTGCATGTGTGTGTAGCCGGGCAACACCGTTCCAGATTCGCGCGCGGCCAACCGGTCCAACGCATCCACGACCTGCACAGCACCGGCTGCCAGATCCTCGATGGCATCGCGCAGGTAGAGCCGCACGGCAGTCAACACCTGATCATTGCGTGAACGCCCCAGGTGTACGCGGCCACCGGCAGCTCCGATGCGCTCGGTCAGCCGCTTTTCCAGCGCGGTCTGACCATCCTCGTCCTCCAACGCGATGTGCCACTCGCCCCGGGCGTGTTCCTCGCCGAGAGCCGTCAAGCCAAAGCGGATTGCGCTCAGGTCCTCGGCTGACAGCAGCTTCTGCGCGTGCAGCATCTCCACGTGAGCCAGGGATGCGGCAACATCGTAGCGAACGAGTCGCTCATCGAGGGCGTAGTCCTCGCCAGCCGTGTACTGCAACACACGGCTGTCGAGCGGCGCACCTTTATCCCACAATCGTGACATCAGGCACCGGCTGTTTGTTGCTCGGCGGGCGTGAGAGCGTTGACGTCGGCGACAATCAAGGTTCCAGTGCCCTCGTTCGTAAACACTTCCCCGAGGATTCCTTCGGGGGACTTGTACGACACCACGTGCACCCGGCGGACTCCGCCGTTGATTGCGCTCTCAATCGCCTTCGCCTTCGGCAACATGCCGTCAGCAATTCGGCCTTCCTCGCGCAGACGCTTCAGGCCGCGCAGGTCAGTGTAGGAAATCAACGAGGTGGGATCCTCGACACGCTCCAGGATGCCGGGCGCGCCGCGCGGCCTCAGCAGATCGAGCAGCGCCGCCGGCGCATCCAGCGGCACTTCGGCCACCCCCTGCGCCACCAGCTTCACCGCGCGCTGCGCCACCGCGTTGCCGGCATAGCCCTCGCGCACCTGCGCCTCATAGCTCTGCGGCCAGGTCCCCGCCGCGCCGAGCAAAGCCCCACGCGCCAACACCGGCCGCGCCTCGCGCGCGACCGTCCATCCGAACAGTTTCATGGATTATCTCCGGTTACGAGCGTCCGCACCTGACCGTCATCCCGTCGCAGACGCGAATTCACATATGCGCCGATCAAGGAGGACGAGGCATGTCGCTCGGCCTGCTTCGCGTGCCGACGCTATACGTCGGATACAGAAGCGTTGAATTTTATTCTTGGCTCAATCGCCAAGCGGAAGTTCGTCAGTCCCGCGTTCCTGCACATCGCGCTGATAATACGCCATCTGGATCTGCAGAATCTGTATCGAATACGTCGTGAGGTGGCCGATAATCGGCGTCGGGCGCGCGCCGCGGTCAGAAATACTGCCGGCTTGATGCCGGCAACGCGTTCATAGAATCGGGCAGCATCCTCAATCGAGGGCAGCGGGTCCTTCAGGCGGTTGGTCGAAGGGTCCACCACCGAAAGCTCCCCGGTTTCCCACACGGCATCGAACATGCTCTGGTGGGTCTTTTCCGCCACCCCGAGCGACTGCGCGGCGAAGTAGGCCCGCTGGAACATCGGCCAGTCCTCATTGGGCTTAAAGGAAGCGGGCAGGAAGACCAGCTGCGCATTGGCGGGCAGGCCCTGCTTCACCTTCTCCATCACCGGTTGAAACAGGTTGCAGGCCGGGCAGCCATAGGAGAAGACCTCCATGACCTCGACCTTCCCGGCCGGCACTGTCGTGGCCTGGGGCTGCGGCAGTATGGTGTAGTTCGTCCCGGCCACCCATTGCTGCGCGCGGGCGGCAGTGGCTAGCGACAGCAGACACAGGGATACCAGTGCCAGGTGAATCGTCTTCATGCGTCAACTCCGGCCGGCGATGTCATCACGGAATTCGAAGCGAGCGCGGGTCCAAAATCAACCCGCAGCTGACGACGGGTACGACAGCCCGGGACACGCAAGGTTCAGCGGCCGCCCAGAAGTTTCAGGACTTCCGCAGTCGTTCCGGTTTCACCCAGGCGCGGGAAGATGCGCTCGATGCTGTTCTGGTGCGCCTCCGCCACGAGGTCCGTCATGGCGTCAGTGACCAGTGCCACGTTGTACCCATGTTCGAAGGCGCTGCGAGCGGTGGATTCCACGCCGATGCTGGTCGCGACACCGGTCAATACGACCTGCGTAACCCCCTGACGGCGCAGCATCATGTCGAGCGCCGTGCCATGAAACGCACCCCAGGTGTGCTTGGTCACCAGGATGTCGGACGATTCCGGCCCGAGCTCGGGCACCAGCACGGTCCAATCCGGCGGCGGGGTGAAGCTCATCTTCGCCTGGGTACGCCCGGAGGCGCCGCCTGCGACGTTCACCAGCACCACCGGCAACTTGCGCGCCCGGAATGCCTGGGCGAGCTGTGCGCTATGGGCAATCACCTCCGCAGTGGGATGCGCCGTGGGCATGCCCACGATGCCCTTCTGCAGGTCTATGACCACCAGCGCTGCAACTGAATCGATCTGGGAGATTGCCATTGTGTTTCCTTCGGGTTCGGTTCGATCAGGACTCGACCAGCTGCCGGATCAAATCCGCGGCGGCGATCAGCGCCTGACGCTGTTGGGGATCTAGTTTTGCGACTTTGGTGAGCAGCCATTCGCGTTTCAGCAGGCCATGCTGGCGCCGCAGCTCCACCGCGGTCTCCGTCAGCTCAAACAGCACCTGACGGCCGTCGGTGGGATGCGGTTTGCGACGCACCAGACCGTCCTGTTCCATGGTTGCAAGCGTTACCCCCATGGACTGTGGTTTGACGGTTTCGGCCCGTGCCAGCTCCGCGGTGGTCAATGGCCCTTCTGAGAGTCGCGACAGGATGGCCAGCTGTGACCAGGTCAGCTCGCCCGGATTGGATTCCGCGCGCAACCGTCGCAGCAGCTGCCCGGTGGCCCGCAGCAACTCGGTGACAGCGTGCTCCAGCTCCGCTCGGGACTTTGGATTCTCGACCATGGGACAACAGTACAACTTCACAGTTTAACTTGCAAGTTTTACTGTTTAGTTCAAAATCATACCCATGAAACTGCTCCACCGCCGCCCCTGGCTCATACTCATCGGGCTGTCGCTGCTGCTCGGCGCAGTACTGGGCGTGCTCAACATGCCGGGTACTTTGCTGCTGGCGCCATTGCTGGCGGCGATGATCGTCAGTCTCAATGGCGTCAAACTCACCCAGCCCGGTCTGGGACTGCTGCTGGCGCAAGGGGTGATCGGGTGCATGATGGCCCGCGGCCTGCCACCGTCAGTCATTGAGGAGATGGGCGCGCACTGGGCGCTGTTCTCGGTGGCGGTGTTGTCGGTACTGGTGACCTGCGGACTCCTGGGATTGGTCATGACCCGGCTGGGCGTGCTGCCCGGCGCAACCGCCGTGTGGGGATTCGCCCCCGGAGCCGCCTCAGCCATGATCCTGCTGGCCGAGGATTATGGTGCGGACTCGCGACTGGTGGCCATCTTGCAGTACATGCGGGTGGTGGCCGCGGTCTCCGCCGCCTCACTGGTGACACGCCTGTATGGGCTGCACCCGCACACTGTGACTTCCTCAGCAAACTGGTTTGGACCAATTCACGGGCTATCTCTGGTCGGGACCCTGGGGCTGGCCGTCGCCGGCCCTTTGATCAGTCATCGACTGAAGTTCACTGCAGGTGCGCTGCTGCTGCCCATCGTCGGCGGCCTGGCGCTGCAGCACTTTGGCCTGTTGCGCATTGAGCTGCCCCGCCCCTTGCTCACCCTCGCCTATGCCCTGGTGGGCTGGCGCGTGGGCTCGCGCTTCACGCCGGAACTGCTGGGATACGCTGCGCGCATGCTGCCACGGCTCATAGGCTGCACTTTGGCGCTGGTGCTCTCTTGCGGTGCAATCGGCCTGCTTCTGGTGTGGCTCGCCGGCATCGATCCGCTGACGGCCTACCTCGCCACCAGCCCTGGCGGCGCAGACTCGGTGGCCGCCGTTGCCGCGGCGAGCGCGGCAGACGTGCCGTTTGTCATGACCCTGCAAGTCTCCCGGTTCCTTGCCACCCTGCTCGTGGGCCCGCTGCTGATGAAACTCATCGCCCGTAATGTCACCGGAATCGCGGCTTGAGCACCCGCACCTGCTGCCGCCCGAGCTTGACTGTGCAGTACTTCACGGCACAATCGGTCCCATGACTCGTCTGGAACATTACCGGGCCTGGCGCACCGAGGTGCTGCTGTCACACGCGCAGCGTACCTTCGATGGCGATGAGGAAGCGGCCCAGGAGTGGTTTCACCGGCCTTCACTGCGACTCGGCAACCGCTCGCCCAGCGACCTCGTCCGTACGGATGCCGGCGCGAGGCTGGTCGAAACCGCGCTGGGCGCTCTCGACCACGGACTGATCGTCTAATCACCCGCCCGCTGGCGCAAATTGCGCAGCCGCGTGCTATTTGCAGCACGGATGCCCCGCTGCAATGATCCCGCGCTAGGATGGCGCTCCACCTCGAAAGGAGAGCCCCATGCGCATGAAGACCCTTGGCAACACTGGCCTCGTCGTCTCGGAACTGTGCTTCGGGGTCATGACTTTCGGCGGCGGCCAGGGCATCTGGGCACAGATCGCTGACGTTGAACAGGACTCAGCGGACAAACTGATGAAAACCGCACTCGACAGCGGCATCAACTTCTTCGACACCGCCAATGTCTACTCGAACGGCCGCTCGGAGGAGATTCTCGGGCAGTCGTTGCGCAATCTGGGCGTGCCGCGGGACCAGTTCGTGCTAGCCACCAAGGTGCTGGGGCGCATGGGTCCGGGCCCGAACCAGGCCGGGCTGTCGCGCTACCACATCCTTCAATCCATCGACGCTAGCTTGAAGCGCCTGCAGATGGACCACGTGGACCTGTATCAGATCCACGGGACTGACCCTTTGACGCCGCTCGAGGAGACCCTCGACGCTCTGGATGACTGCGTACGCGCCGGCAAGGTGCGCTACATCGGCGTCAGCAACCACGCCGCCTGGCACATCGCCAAGGCATTGGGCATCAGCGAACGCAAGGGCCTGGCACGCTTCGAGAGCGTGCAGGCGTACTACTCCCTTGCCGGACGCGAACTGGAGCGGGAGATCCTGCCCCTGGCGCGTGACCAGAAACTCGCCGTCCTGCCTTGGAGCCCCCTGGCCGGCGGCTTCCTCTCCGGCAAGTACAGCCGTGATGCCAAGGGTCCTGAAGGCG
>JAOTRH010089966.1:0-16627 GCA_034768845.1 Heliamphora exappendiculata | reverse complement strand
CATCTTGTTTAACCAACAACCAAGAGATCAAGAATTTACTACCACTTAAACTAAGGTCCTTATATCAAAATTCTCAATTTTTAACTCCATTTTTATAACTTGTGAACCCCATGCTTTACTACAAGAGAGAGGTTCAAGCTCATTAAGTTGTGTCCACTATCTTCACATTAATATAGTTTAACCACACGATATGAATTTTATTTATAATGATTCTCATTTTCATTATGTCCAAGATACCAACATTAATACGTCTAAACCCATTGCACAATATACATAAGCATACCATGATTGGGTAAGCATCACTAGTTTATGCTACAACTTCCCAATTCTAGGTTAAAACCTAATTTTCATAATTTAAATTCAACTTCCTCATTCAACAATCCACGCCTCACCATAAATTTGGATTCTTTTATGCTAACTCAAAAAATTTCCAAACCCAAATCTTCAAGTAACTTCTACATTCAATCATCCATTCATTAGTTATCAAATTATAGGGTTTAAACAACCTATTAGGGGGTCTCATTTTCATCTCCGAACTTATATAAATATAGATCCAACCCACATAAATCATGATTTAAATTAGGATTCAAATAAAATTTCACTAATCTCTAGATCATTCTATGAATATAACCCCAATTCCTTAAATCTCTGAAGTACAAGCTTTAAACAACCCCTTGATGTCCTAAATTCAGCATATGATCTATTTATCTCAACCCAAACCGCCAAATTGAATATCTGTTGAGGGTTCTAGAAATTATTCAAAAATTTAAAATTTTAAGGATTTAATCAAGAATTCAACACATATCTCAACAAAATATCATAACCTAGTCAAAATTCTACCTGATAGAAGCCAAATCTTGCAATTTTGCCCCAGATTTTAGAGCCCTACTGTTCAAAATCCACGGCAGATTTTCTGCTCACCATCGGTTTGCGCTGTGTCTGCTCTAAGCCTCCAACGCCACCAGCTTGCCTTGCATTATTTGATTCTTACTCAGCGACGTCAAATTTTTGAGAGGGATGATGACCCGAGAGCTAGAAAGCTAATTCTCACATATCCCAAATAACCAAGAAGAATTGAGAAGAATAAGGCAGACTGCGTCGACGGGTGGGTAGGGTTTAGAATCCATTTGGTACTTGATTTTTCTCTCTCTCTTTTTTTTTCAAACAATCTAGAGTCCTCTAAGACCTCTCATGGAAGAAGAAAGAAAAGAAAGGAAGAAGATGATACCGACAGTGAAAGGAGGAGGAAGGGAACCTTGTGGTGCGTTGCTATAGCAGAATCGAAAGAGGGAGAAAGGAAGGAGAGGGAGGCGTGCGGCACTGAAATGGGGAGGCCCGTTGCTACGGTTCCTGGGGAAGCTTTGCTTCCTTTCCATGGAAGAGAAAAAGAAGTCAGGGGTGGGAAGATAGAGTTTCCGTTCCACACGGGAAGAATGGCCCCCTTTTTATTTTATATTTCCTTTCCCCTGTTCCTAGAATTGTCTTGAATGACTCATCCAATGATATTATACAAATATACATAAATTATTTATTTATTTATTTTTTTGATAGGTTGGTTACAGTTAGCCCCATCTCACTCTACATTAATTTTTATATTTAAATTATGAAATTTTAAGATTTTCTACCACCAAAAAATTTAATCCCAAATTATTATCCTTTGTCCCAATATACACCAACTACACATGGGATACTATACTATTATTAGAAATTATTTTTAGTGTTTAATTATGTTAAAATAGTTAATGATAAAATACTAACATACCGGGTTGCTACACTTTAAGTTCATTACTCAATTTTTAGACTTACATATTTTATAAAACTGTTCATTTCTCTTTCTATTTTTTTTTATTTTTATTAAGCTTTTTACTCATTCTTTTGTTTATTTTCTTTTCCTTTCTTGACATAAATCACAATTTTTCTTTATTTTTCTTAAATTTTTACTTTCATTTTTATTTTCTTTAATCAGTAATAAAATGCTAACTCGCCTCTTATTTATTATATAATCATTATCTTTCTTTCTCATTCTTTAATTCTTTTAATTTACATTTCTTTCTTTTCATTAATCAAAATATTGAACCGATGTCAGATGCAGTTTATAGAAACCCCTCCATATTCTCCCAATAAGCTATGCGAAGCCATTGGGTAATAGATAAATCTATAACTCACCACGACAACCGCCTTTTTCTGTTTCCTTGAGGAACATCGACGGGTAGGCAACCCACGCACACCTTTTTGGGGACTAACCCAATGGGTAGGACACCCTACTTGCGTAAGTTTATGATTTTTCACCGCGGAGTTAGTCAAGCCCAATTTAATCACATCCACATCAATCATCCTCGGTTTAATATTTGATTAATCATATCAATATTCATCAATTAACCGGGTATCCATCTCCCTAATTCAATTTTACGATCACATCATTTTTCTTCTCATTCACATTTGTTACATCATTCTGTTTCCAATCCCTTATTATCAATAAACATAATTATTACACATTCATCGAATTCATCAATTCCGCATTCGTTTCCTAAATTTGTATCTTTCCAATCGTATAGTAATTACTCTTCGTGTTTGACTTTAAAAATATCAGTTTAAGATATCAGTTCCGTATTCTTTGTCCATTGTGTTACACATTTCACACATTTAAATACATTCATTTCATTTCATTAATTCTATTTCACCAGTTTGTTACACATTCAATTCTTATGAAATCCCAAATAATCACTCAACTTCTTTAACCACCTCATCAAATTTTCATTATACCATCAGCGAGCATCATTATTCATATCCATGTAGCTGGTTGATTCCAACCCGAGTTCGCAAATTACATTAACTAATTACTCATTATATTACACAATTTTCAAATCGATATCACATATCTCAAACCATATTTCACCCTTCTCATTTTATTAATGTAAATTCCACATCATGTTTCATATTATCGTACCAACGACTTACAAACCTTATACTTTAACAAGTAAGATTAAATATGTCATAAACTTTTGACTTTCTTCAATTAAAGTGTCAAATCAATTCACCAATTCCAAACGAATTAATCATGGAGCTCCAGCAATACTTTAATGAATTAAACATAATTATTTCATTCATATATTCTAACTTTACCTATTCATTTCATGAATTAGGACTAAACATCATAACCTAAGTTTCTAAAGATTTAGAGTTTCAATGATCTAGCCGTCGATTCAATACAATAAGTTCGAAACACGATTCTGTTTTTAGTTTCTTGTCAATTAACTCTCAACTTACTTGCCTTTGATATAAATTTGACATTAAGGGCATAATTCATTACATTACAAGGTTCGAACAATTATTCACCCATCTCCAAGCTTTACATCTCATCCAATTATAAGGATCCAAATTCGTCTTCTAAGAATCAAGTTTGTAAGCCATTGTCACGCCCCAAACATCAGGGTCACGCGAAAGTTCACGAAAACACCAATTTAAAAAAATAAGTTTTACAGTTGATAATTAAAATGTACATTATTTGGATAAAAGATCTCCACAGTTCAACTCTCATAATTGAAAACATGCATCTCATACATAAATAAACATATCGCCAAAAGGCATACAAAACCAGCCTTAACAGGCGTCACATGTGTAAGTACATGTCTCAAAAAGAAAAAACTGCAGTAAATCTTCCATCACCTATGCAACTAGGTCAATTCATCATGCTCACCTGAAAAGGTTTTACAACAAAATCTCACACCGTGAGTCAAAGCCCAATAGAACATAGACAATAAAACTATAAAACAGGCTATGCAATTATATACACACGGGCTCAATCACGGGAGCCAAAAAGGTTTTTCTTTCAAAATTACAAGTTTTCTGTCAGACCATCACAAATCTCAAAAAGGTTTTATCTCATAAAACCCCACATTTTTCATCCTTCAAACTATGCATATCATCCTAACAGATATCATGCCACAGTTAAGGAAAAGCTGTAAATAAAACAGTAAGCTCCACTCAGGCCACTCAGCCGAGGAGAAAGATATAAATGTAGTCTTATGTACCGACTCTACCACATCGACAAATGTAACAATTATAGACTCTCGTCCATTACCCTCGACCTATAGGTTTAGTAATGACAAGTTCTACACGAAGTTACAACAACAACGCCATTAACGGAGGCAACCGACTTAGTTTACGGGATCACACCCGAGGCCACTAAGCACCTACACAACCATTTAGTTTACGGGACCACAACTCGAGGGCACTAAGCAACCACCAACCTCGTTTACGGAGATTAACCCGAAGGCACGTAGGGACCTACTCTGCGCACATTTTCAGACTTACACCGAGGAGCAATGGAAGCCCAACTCAACACACACTCACTGTTACGGTACATCTATGGAGAACATTTTAAAATCCACCGTAGCTCAACTACGAAAAGCCCTAAAAAGATTTATGCAGCACATGTATAAAAAGAGATCCAATCCATCAAAATGGAGTTCTAAAACCATTTTCAATAAAACGTTTAAAAGGTGAGTCTCAACCCTGCGGGTTAGCTCCGAACCTCCAAAATCACGTTTTTCACCCGATTTCACAAAACACCGTTTTCAAACCTCAATTTGAAAACTACGGATACCACGTACCCAAAACATGTATACAACCGAGAAAAAGGCGTAAAACCTATTTTTACCCAAAAATCATGGTTTAAGACATGTAAATAACATTTCATGCATTTTTACCTAGTGAAAACAAGTATAGCTGCATATAACACCCTAATAACAGTAGTAGGTCTAGAATCTTACCTCAGAGAGTCAAGAACTCGATGTCTCAAAACTGAATGGCATCAGAACGAGAATCCAATCAGATTGATGCAAAGCCCTTGGCCTCGATAGCAAGGATCCACGAAGGAATCAACAACAAACCAAGCCCCAGGCCCTCAAAGCTAGAGAGAAAAAAGAGAAAATGGGTTTCTTAGGTCTGCAAAAAGGTTTTTATCTCAAAACACCGCCACTGGAGCTTTTATAGAAAACCAAAAAAAGCACTGTTCAGTCGACCGAACTCCACTGCAGTGGCGTACTAGAATTTGCTACTGTGTTTCAAACCAAAAACCAACCCAGCCCATCTAACCAAGGTTTGGAAAAGCATAAAACACATTTACACAAGCTTTTCTACAACTTCAAGGCATAAATCATGCATCGATGCTATTATATACTGGAATAAAAGCGTCACGTATATAAACAACTCAAAATTAAAAAGGTCAGGGTCTCACAACTCTCCCCCCTTAAGAAATTTTGCCCCCAAAATTTGCAACAAGGTCACGAGGTGAACAGGTCTAGATATCTAGCACGCATCACAGACTCAAGCTCCCATGTAGCTGACTCAAGCTCCCATGTAGCTTCCTCAACCTCGTGATGATGCCATAAGACCTTGACATAAGCAACTGTTCTGCCCCGCAACACCTGCTCCTTTGTATCATGAATTCTCATTGGACGCTCCTCATAAGTGGCATCCTCATCAATTCGTAGCTCTGCCCAATCTAACACATGTGATGGATTATGCTCATACCTCCGAAGCATAGAAACGTGGAACACGTTATGCATAGATGCTAACTGAGGTGGCAAAGCCAAATGATAAGCAACCTCACCAATCCTATCAAGGATCTCAAATGGTCTAATGAAACACAGTGATAGCTTCCCGCTACGACCAAATCTCATCAAATCTCTACGTGGCGAGACCTTCAGAAACACATGATCCCCTACTACAAACTCCAAAGGTCACCTCCTCTAATCTGCATAAGTCTTCTGGCGGCTCTGCGCTGTCAGTAGGCGCTGGTAAATCATAGAAACCTTCTCTATCGTCTCCCGTACCATGTCGGGTCCCAAGATCGTGGTCTCTCCCACATCTGTCCAACACACGGGTGATCTACATGGTCTACCATACAAAGCCTCATACGGTGCCATCTCAATATTGGACTGATAGCTGTTGTTGTATGCAAACTCTGCCAATGGTAGATGATCCTTCCACGAACCTCTGAAGTGAAGGACACAAGACCTCAGCATATCCTCTAGAATCTGTATAGTCCTCTCTGAATGGCCATCCGTCTGGGGGTGAAAGGCAGTACTGAATGTTAAGTTTGTCCCCAAAGCCTTCTGAAGACTCTGCTAAAAGCGCGATGTGAAGCGCGGGTCTCGGTCAGAAACAATAGATACTGGCACTCTGTGCAATATGACTACCTCTCTAACGTACAAGCTACTCAGTTGTTTCACCGAATCCCTCACTCGGATGGGGAGAAAGTGTACAGACTTTGTCAACCTATCAACCACAACCCATACGACGTCGTGTCCCCTAGGTGACCGCAGATGTCCTGATACAAAGTCCATCGTCACGTGCTCCCACTTCCACTCTGATATAGGCAATGACTGTAGCAATCCTGCCGATTTATGGTGTTCTGCCTTTACCTGTTGGCAGGTGAGGCATCGGGAAACAAACTGGATCACGTCTCTCTTCATCCCTGTCTAATTGAACTAACGACGTAAGTCATGGTACATCTTCGTGCCTCTAAGATGCACGGTAACATGAGAATGATGACACTCACGTAGAAGATCAGCTCGGCATGACTCTGGCACGAACAACCTGCCTGCCAACCTCAGACTCTGATTAGAACCCACAATCCATGCTGCTGTATCCTCGCTACTAGCAACGTGGTCTAATATCATTTGAGCCTCCTGGTCTGTCTGCTGGATCTCTAGCACACATGCTTTCAACGCTGGTCGAGTAACTACAGAAAACAAGGTGGCACCCGTCTCAATCTCCCTGAGGTAAAGATCAAATTTCCCAACATCTGCAAGCATATCCCACTCACGTACAGCCATAGAAGCTAACGACCCGTGAGACCTCCTACTGAGCGCGTCAGCCACCACATTGGCCTTCCCTAGATGATACTGCAAATCAAAATCATAATCCTCTAGCAACTCCATCCATTTCCGTTGGCGCAAGTTCAGGTCCATATGCGAAAACAAGTATTTTAGACTCTTGTGATTAGAGAAAACCTCGAAATGCTCACCATACAGATAGTGACGCCATGTCTTCAAAGTGAAGACCACGGATGCCAACTCCAAGTCGTGTGTCAGGTAGTTCCGCTCGTGCGTCTTCAACTGCCAGGAACCATACGCTACAACCTTACCCTCCTGCATCAGAACACATTCGAGACCGTCATGTGATGCATCACAATACACCATATACCCCAAGCCTTGCTTTGGAATGATCAACATTGGCGGACTAGTCAACCTCATCTTCAGCTCCTGGAAAGCTGACTCACAGGACTCACTCCACACAAACACAACTCCCTTTCGCATCAAACGCTTCATCAGTGCAGCGAGTCTAACAAAGTCCTTCACGAACCGTCGATAGTAACATGTTAAACCCAAAAAACTACGTATCTCAAAGACACTCTTCGGTCGCTTCCAACCGATAACAGCATCTGTATTCGATGAATCCACAGCTACTCCGTCTGGCGACACTAAATGTCCAAAAATCTCATCTCCGACATCCAGAATTCGCACTTCTCGTACTTCGCGTACAAGCGGTGCTCTCTCAAGGTCTGTAGTATGATCTGCAGGTGATCCTCGTGCGCCTCTCTAGTAGGTGAATATATCAGAATATCATCCACAAATACCACCACAAAACTGTCCAAGTACGGGTGAAAGATTCGATTCTTCAGACCCATGAACGTAGCAGGTGCATTCGTCAAACCAAACGGCATAACCAGAAACTCGTAGTAGCCATAGCGAGTCCTAAAAGTAGTCTTCGCTATGTCCTTGTCCCTAGTCCTCAACTGATGATATCCTGATCTCAAGTCAATCTTTGAGAAGCATCTTGAACCCCTCAGCTGGTCAAACAAGTCGTTTATCCTTGGCATCGGATATTTATTCTTCATTGTCACTTGATTTAGCTTCCGATAATCAATACATAAACGCATAGATCCATCCTTCTTCTCAAAAAGAGCAGGAGCTCCCCACGGAGAAGTACTCGGGCGTATAAACCCCCTATCTAGCAACTCCTGTAGCTGTACCTTGAGTTCACGTAACTCAGCGGGTGTAAAATGATAAGACGGCATAGATATGGGAGCAGCTCCGGGAACTAGGTCAATAGAGAACTCTACCTCGCGGGACGGTGGTAACTCAAACAGATCGTCGGGAAAAACATCTGAGTAGTCGCACCCCACAGGAGGTAACTCTCATCGAGTCCCAACTACCTCATCCAATATAAGGGCTGCAAAAAGGGAACCCAGGTTACCTTGGTTCCGCACAACACCTAGCATAGACCTCAAACCCTCATCTCGATCTCCTATAAAACAAAAGCAATCTCTCGCCGGTGTACAAATCGTTACCCTCCATCGATCACAATCGATAAAGGCACGATAGGTGGTCAGCCAGTCCATCCCTAAGATGACATCAAACGCGGTCATATCTAGGATAACAAGGTCGAACTCTAAACATCGACTGGCGACCTCTAACACGCAGGATCTACAGACAAGACTCAACTTTACACTCCCATTCACTAGAGTCTCTACGCACATAGTACCACCCAACCAGTCCATTTGCAACCCTAATGCAGATTCGAAAGTAGAAGATATAAATGAATGTGATGCGCTAGTGTCGATAAGAACACTGGCCCATGATATGAAGACTAGAAGAGTACCTCTGATCACGAATGTGGTAGTGGCAGCATCAGGTACGATCGGTGCCGTGGATGAACTAGGATTTTAAGAACATAAGCTCTGGTTGGCCCGCTGCGGCCCTGCATTGCCAACTACCTGCCCGACTGCACTGAAGCTCCTCATTCTGCAAAACGGGACGTCTGAGCTCTAGGCTGTGAATACGTCTGTCTCCCCTAGCCTGATGGAACAGCTGGTGCGCCTACTATACTCCGCACTCAAAACATACCACTGGCCCTCTCCCCTGAGCCTGCGACTGCGACTGTGCCTGTACAGGTGCTGCGCTCCGGCACTCTGCCGCATGATGTCCTGGCCGCTGGCATCTATAACAAACAAGTGCTCTCTGATCTGACCTTCCCGTTAGAGCTATAGGTGGCGCGGATGTAGAAGACTGTGGCGGATACGACCCCACTGGATACTCGGACCATATATCCGTCGACGCTTGTCCTTGGGTCCCTGGATCTGTGTACGTCCCCCATCTGACTGACTCCTGTTGTCCTTGTCTCTTCGCATCTCATTCAGAGTGTCCTCCACTTTCATTGCAGTCTCAACCAGCTCTGTAAAGACCTGCATCCTGAATGCTGCCACCCTGTCTTGGATAGCGGGCCTCAAATCCCTCTCGAACCATTTTGCACGAAACTCGTTAGTAGGCACGATCTCCTGTGCAAACTGAGATAGGCTAGTGAACTCAGCCTCGTACTCAAGCACTGTCATCGTCCCCTACGTCAGAAACAGAAAGTCCTCTTTGTAGCGATCCCTCATAGTCGCTGGAAAGTATTTCTCTAGAAATACCTTCGTGAATGCATCCCAGGTGCCTGCCACAATGATCTTAGCAAACTTTCACCACATGTGAGCACTCCCTTTCAGCTGGAAGGCGGCACATATAACCCTCGGATCATCCTCCTCAATCTGAAGCGAGTCAAGGATCCTGGTAACCAGCTCCAGCCACTCCGTGGCAACCGTGGGATTGGGATCCCCAGAAAATGTAGGAGGGTCCAGACCGCGAAACTCACGCATCACAACTGTCGCCCTCGGGTCAAGTATGGTCTCTCTCCCCCTAGAGCCCTCAACTAGTTGCCAGATAGAGCCGACCATCTCACGCAATAGATCTCCCTCAGCAACAGGTCCTTGGGGTGCATTAGCATCCCCAACATCTGGGGCTGGAACGTCCCTTCGGCTAGAACCACGGCCACGACCTCGACTTCGGCCTCGTCCTCCCCGCGTGGACATAACTCTATACGAAAGCAACATAACATGATAAGAATCCATACAACATGTTATTACTAACGTAAAAGATAGATAAGCATGCTAACACATAGCCATGTAATATCATGTCATCACATCTCACATACCGAGGAGAACCAACAAGAAAGACTCGTCCATCTAGATAACCTACTTAGATTCCTTGTTAGAAATCACGTCCGTGAAATGCGTCTCTAACATGGCTCCTAAGTATGTTAATCAAAACGCCCGAAGGCAAGCCTAATCAATCCTAAGGTCCAACCTCCATATCTACGTATACACCACAAGCTATCATGCTATGTTAGGAAAACGCTGTAACACATTCAATCAAGCACACATACATCCTCACAAGGTGATGTACCCTCTTTCCCATGGCTCATAAGTATTCGAACCCAGAGCTCTGATACCAAGTTGTCAAGCCGCAAACATCCGGGTCACGAGAAAGCCCACCAAAACACCTATTTAAGAAAATAGGTTTCACAGTTGATAATTAAAATGTACATCTTTGGATAAAAGATCCCCATAGTTTAACACTCATAATTGAAAACATGCATCTCATACATGAATAAATATATTGCCAAAAAATTGTACAAAAACCAGCCTCAACAGGCATCACATGTGTAAGTACATGTCTCAAAAAAGAAAAACTACAGCAAGTCTTCCATCACCTCTGTAACTAGGTCAACTCATCATGCTCACGTGAAAAGGTTTTAAAGAAAAATCTCACACCATGAGTCGAAGCCCAATAGAACGTAGACAATAAAACTGTAAAGCAGGCTATGCAATTATATACACACGGGCTCAACCACAAGAGCCAAAAAGATTTTCCTTCCAAAACTACAAGTTTTTCGTTAGACCATCACAAATCTCAAAAAGGTTTTATCTCATAAAATCCCACATTTTTTATCTTTCAAACTATGCATATCATCCTAACAGATATCATGCCACAGTTAAGAGAAAATTGTAAATAAAACAGTAAGCTCCACTCAAGCCACTCAACCAAGGAGAAAGATATAAATGTAGTTCTATGTACTGACTCTGCCACATCAACGAAGATAACAACTATAGACTCTCGTCCATTACCCTCGACCCGTAGGTTTAGTAATGACAAGTTCTATACGGAGTTACAACAACAATGCCATTAACGGAGGTAATCGACTTAGTTTACGGGATCACACCCGAGGGCACTAAGCACCCACACAACCACTTAGTTTACGGGACCACAACCCGATGGCACTGAGCACCCACCAACCTCGTTTACATGGATTAACCCGAAGGCACGTACGGACCTACTCTGCGCATGTTTCCGAACTTACACCGACGAGCAATGGAAGCTCAACTCAACACACACTCACTGTTACGGTAAATCTATGGAGAACATTTTAAAACCCACCGTAGCTCAACTACGAAAATCCCCAAAAAAATTTATATAGCATATGTATAAAAAGAGATCCAATCCATCAAAATAGAGATCTAAAATCATTTCCAACAAAACGTTTAAAAGGTGAGTCTCAACCCCATGGGTTAGCTCCAAACCTCTAAAATCACGTTTTTCACCCGATTTCACAAAACACTATTTTGAAACATTCTTTTGAAAACTACGGATACTACGTACCCAAAACATGTATACAACCAAGAAAAAGGCGTAAAACCTATTTTTACCCAAAAACCACGATTTAAGACATGTAAACAACATTTCATGCATTTCTACCCAGGAAAAGCAAGTATAACTGCATATAACACCCTCATAACGGTAGTAGGTCTAGAATCTTATCTCGGAGAGTCAAGAACTCGACGTCTCAAAATTGAACGGTGTTAGAACGAGAATCCAATCAGATGGATACGAAGCCCTCAGCCCCAATAGCAAGAATTCACGAAGGAATCAACAACAAACCAATCCCCGGGCCCTCAAAGCTAAAGAGAAGGAGGAGAATAGGGGTTTCTTAGGTCTGAAAAAAGGTTTTTATCTCAAAACACCACCACTGGAGCTTTTATAGAAAACCAAAAGAAGCACTGTTCAGTCAATCGAACTAGTGAGTTCAGTCGACCGAACTCCACAGCAATGGCGTACTTGAATTTGCTACTGTGTTTCAAGCCAAAAACCAACCCAACCCATCTAACTAAGGTCTTGAAAAGCATAAAACACATTTACATATGCTTTTCTACAACTTCAAGGCATAAATCATGCATCGATGCTATCATATACTGGAATAAAAGCGTCACGTATATAAACAACTCAAAATTAAAAGGGTCAGGGTCTCACAGCTATGAAATTTGTTAGTGTCTTGACAATTCTCCCAAAGTCTCACTTGAATTATCAATTTAACACGCAAGTCATATATCAATAAGTCAAATTATATAGTTCTAATAACCTTTTCTAAAGCCCAAGTTAACCTCATTTTCGGAGATGACCTATCAACTCACAAATTTAAGCTAGGTTTAAATTAAAACTTACGATATCATCTTTTAGTGATTCAATCTCAGTGTACACAAAACGTTTCCTTCACTTTTCTTATGATTTAAGTCTACTAAGTTTCTAATCTTATTTCTTAATCATAAGTTTAATTTGAAAATCTAACCTTAATTCAAATACAATACACAATAATTAAATTCTCATATCTTCCATAACTCACAAGTTATCTCAAACTCTCCATTAGACATGACTTAGATTATCACTTTTAACTTCAATCAATTAATTCTTTAAATTGACCTCATTCTATGGTTCCCCATCACAAGTAAACTATACTGTATTTATATACATTCCAAACCACCATTTGAAACTCAATTTTTGTAAATCTCATGTTCTAATCATATGACTTAAGAGTTTATCACACCATTTCCCCAAATCTCATTTGTTATCCAAACATTTAATCTTTAGATTACTATTTAACAAATTATATAGTTCAAAGTCCCCTTAGCTTCTCCACAGTTCAACCCTTTCTGTATAAGTTTCTTAAATCAATTCATTCTATCACAATTCTTCAAATCCAAAATCATAATCTAACTTCTCTTAAGATTAGAATTTTCTTGATTGACTCACCCTCCCAACGCTACGCCATACACTATATCTACAATTATCATGTGCAGATCCCAATTTCACCGTAGGGTTCAACTTTCGGGACTAAACTAATAAAATTTTAAAATGTTAGATAAACATCCCTTTACTGATCTAAATAGGTTAGAATTTCATAAAAATATAAAATTTTCAACACAAACCACAACAATTCATCGAATTTAGTCTAAATTCTATCTCGTGGAGCCTCCAATGCCTTGTAATCATGCCGCAATTAAAACCCCAGGTTTCGGCCACTGAAGAATTTCAAGCTTTTGGTTGCTTAATTGCATGATTCTTGACTCGAATAGCTTTGGACGCCTCATGTCTTCAGTTGTGCCAACCCCAAAATGCCCTAGATTTTTGGCGAGTTAGAACTTTTTGTTTCAGGGGTTTCGGTCAGCTTGAATTTAGCCCCTTGGTGGTCCCTCATGATGATTACGTTGTACGGTGTTCGAATCTCAGACGGCGGCTCGTGATTTCACGTAGAGAACCTTCAATTTCTAAAGCGAGAGAGAGCGGCGGGAGCTTGGGAGCCTCCCATGGCAACAAGCAACACTCCTGAAACATAAAAAAGAAGGAAGAGAAGAAGAGAGCTATCGCGGGACAAGGGGCTGTTTACCCCTTTTATCTTGTTTGTTTGTTTCATTCCCATTCCTCTAGAATTGTCTAGAGAAAGGAAGAAAACAGGGGAGAGAAAGAGTTGCGTTGGAATTAAGGGGGCTGTTTGGCGCGCGGGTAAGGAAAATTCCCTTGCCTTGACTTGTTTTTATTTATTTATTTCTTTCTACAATTCTTTAGAAATTTTCCACCCCTCTATAATTATGTGTATATTCATAAAAAAAAAAAAACAAAGAACACTTGATTTGATTCTTCATTCTATTTAATAAAATTTCTTATTATTTCATTAAAAATTTCTAACTTCCCAAAATTTTTAACAAGATTTTATTCTGGCATCTCAACACGTATTAATCACATACAACAATATATGTACATCATTTCCATGGACTTAATTATGTTAATAAAATTAATTAATAATAAATAAGACACTTCGGGTCTCGACAACCTCCCCCTTTAAGGAATTTCATCCCCGAAATTCATAATTAGTTCTCGGAACCAAAAGTCTTTATATTAATCTTCTGCAATTTTACATTTTGTAATCATTATTAGTTCTCTACCATACCTCCGATTGTTTACCTTCATCGCTAAGATCTGACCACTCATCTTGCTTAGTTTTCAAACTTAAACAACATTTACACTTATTCAGGACCCTCCGTTTCATTATGTTCCACATAACGTGTTCCACATGACGAAGTTGCCCAGAAGAACACTTCTCACTGACAGATAACTTTATTCCTAGTCCCTTTGCATTTCTCACAAATGTCTTACATACACACATTCAGATAAAGCCATTTGAAAGCGAACACCACCAAGAAAGGTTTGAGTGAAATCTTGAACTCCCATGCACTGTTTATTGCCCATTTTACTCAATTAAAAACTCAACAACAACATTTTTTAGGTCGTCTCTTGTCTTTTCTACCAAATCCTCACAAGATATGTAGCATTTTCTCAACAGTACTTTCTCACGCACTTGCAATTGTTCAAATATAATATTACCTGACAATTCAAAAAGGTCATTCGTATAATCCACTGCAGTTACAGCCAACACACCAACTAGTTCACTAATAGCGAAGAAACTCTTAGCTTCTGGCACAACCCCATACTCAAATTGAATAATTGCATTGCTACATAAATTCCTAACAACACCATCATAACAGATAACAATATCCTGAAGGATGTCCATTAATTGATATTCCAAATTCAACTATCCTTTTAGATGAATGAACAATTACTTCTCCGACAGAGGTAAAATAAACCATCCCTTGATATGGGTCCAATCAATGAAAAAAACATCTTGTCACCAATCCAAATTTATCAGTCTTTGTAGGAATCACAAAAGGACTACTAATTCCCGCAATGAGAAGCCATGCCCCCAACCTCCATGTTAATCCATTAAGTACTTCTCTAACTTGCAAAGAATTTAGGGTGACCAAGTATTTCAAAGGTCTAAGAGTTATAACTAATACGATCTCTATCCAATTCTATTTCTAAACACAAAACTCCATATAAAAGTTTTCCAAGATTTTTTAACTGAAAGCGCTATTCTCATGATACAACCCCACCAAACTATTTACCTTTCAACAGGTCATCAAAGCAAACGTCCTGAATTACAGAACTTAACTAGTATCTACACCGTACTAGCATCAAAGCAAAATTCTCATAACACTAACATGCTACCGACAATTAATCATCACCAATAATAACTAACTATGTAACAAATTCTACTATATCTACAATCGACTCTTAACTCTCAAACTTAAATATTCGTTAAATACAAGGTAGCATCTCCACGGCCTTTCTCTAACCTTAAGAACACACTTCCCAAATAGAGATTATAACCCTCATATAATTTAATTTAACCTTTTACCTCCAAAAAACATTCGTACTCTCTCCTTTAACATCCAAGAATCATACAAACATTTTATTTATAACACAACCAGCACATACACACACATGTCGAGGAGAACCATTAGGAATGACACACCAATCCGGGTAACTAATTCAGATTTCTCATAGAAAGAACGTCGGCCAAATGCTTTTCTATTTCGAACCCCAGAATTGTTAACTGGACGCCCAAACGCAAGTCATATCACTCCCAATATTCAACCTCTATACACACATAAACACATAGCATGCACAAGACAATTCAGTTACAAACCCATGCAAGCATACAATTCATGCCATGTAGTGGTGCCTATAATCATCAAACAAGTCGCACATAAAGATCATTACCACCCACAGCTCATAAGTATTCGTACCTAGAGCACTGATACCATTCTGTCACGCCCCCGACTCCAAGGCAGGAGATCCTCACTTGATAACTCATTATTCCTTTAACCAAAATTAATTTAACGTATGCCAAACTCCAAAATATGCTAAGTTTAATTCTTAAACATTTCGGCAGAGTCTCCTCTGTTTTTCGAACTAACCTAAATTTTTGTATCACCTGTTAAACTCAAACAACAATATATGCTCAGGCACCGTCTGGATTCCAACTCACAATCACAATTTAGCTCCATAAAATAAATACCATTCTCCAGCTTATTAATAAACTATCAACCATCTTGCTTATAAAGATTACATTCATCCAAAGAAAAATTCTCAAATTACATACAGTTTCACAATGTGAATCATCAGAGCAAATGCATCTAACCAAGTATATTTGCATGAGTTATATCTTTAAAGTCTTTACATTTTATAAAAAAGTGCATGTCTCCATCATAAAAAATATAAAGATCCCGTTCTTCATTCTTCAAACTTCAGAATGCTTTTGCGCCTTCTCTTTTTTTTAGAACCTGAAAAACATCATATACACCCTGAGCCGAAACTCGTAGGATAAAAACTAAAAATAGTGCAATGCATGATTTGTGAGGTATTAATGGCATGCTATAATGAAATCATAATTAAATCATGTTTATAACTCATTCTTTATTCGCCATCTCTTCATCCTTTGTTTACTTAATCTTTACCCCTTTCTTATTTAATTCGTTCACCACATTTTTATTATGTCCACCTTTGATTGAAGT
>JAOTRH010089935.1:0-16630 GCA_034768845.1 Heliamphora exappendiculata | reverse complement strand
TCGCAGTTTCCTTAAGAATGATTCGCCGCCTACCGAGGGTGTTGTAGGTATTCTACCGGCGTCACTCTCCCAGGATATAACGGCTCCACGATCGTTGGAACACCACCAAGGATCTACTACGAACGTACTTCATCTGTCTTTCTCTCTCTTGCAGCTTGCACTATAACCTGAGAACTGTATCTCTCCTTTCTCACCTTCTGTCTGTTATTTTTTCGTCTGTTGCTCTCCTTCTCTGCTTTGTTTTGTCCCCCTCGTATTATCTCTCTTCCCCTGTGGGATGACAGTATATGTAGCCCTCCATCATGGAGGGGTTACAGGGAGAGCAATAGCCAAGGAGATCAATAGCCACTCATGGCTATTGATTTCTAGGATTCAATTGCCAATTGAATGGCCAATTCAATTACAATTGAATTCTGCTATTCAATGGCCAATAAATTCACATATTCCAACACTGTCTGGTCTTAGATGGATAGTATGTCTAGATATTTTATTTGTTACGTATTATCATACCAAGATTCTAATTTTATCAAATCATATTTTCGTGTTTAAATACGTAACAAATCAAATTTAATAAATACATAATTTTTTCTGTAGGTTTTCAGTTAAGGTAGTGATTAAAGATATTTATTTATTTTATTTTTCATTTCACATTTTTCAATAAATAATAATTTATTTCGATTAAATATTTTTTTATTTAATTAATTCAAAATTCAAAATTAATTCCCACGATTTTTCAAGATTTTTGATTTTTAAAAAAATTATCTTAAACGTGATATTTTGTAAAAAATAAAATATCTAAAGTTTTTTTATTTAATTAATTAATTAATTAAAATTTTTAATTTTATTTTTCGTTATAAAATATTTTAATTAAAATCAAATATTCGAATTAATTAAATTAACATAATAAATAAAATCAATATTTATCATCCACGTAGTTAATAAAAAATTAAATGTAATAAAAATATAATTTCAATTTTAAGATCGAATTAAAATACTAAAAAGTTTCAATCCCTTTTTAAGCATAACTTTCTGTACCCCGTTTCCATCACAATTCCTTTTAATCAAAGAGTTAAAGTTATGCTTGCAAAACAAAATAGAGTTCCAACAGCCCTGGTTATGCGCTGGAAATCGAATGCGCTGAAACCGTTTGGAAAACAGTGCGCCTCTTGCGCTGAAACCGGCGTCTTTTGCGCTTTTGTATTGGCGCTGGTTGGATGATGTAGTAGCGTTGGATTGGGAATTGCTTCACTGTGATTGGGAAAACCACTGTTTTGGAAACAGTGCGCTTTGCTTCCTTTTGATTCACTGCTGCGGTTTATTGTGTTGCTGCCTAAGGCCACGTTTGGCTTGGGAAAAACACCAAAAATAGTTTTTGATATCAAGCTTCAAACGCATTAAAAGCCGTATGCCTGGAGATCACTGTGTGCGAAACAGCTTTGCCGCAGCCAACTTGCTGGCGCTACTGCTGTGCTGCGTTTGGCAGCTTTTTGATTGGTTCATGATACTGTTTTGGGAACCATTGCTTGGGCGCTGGAAACTGCAGCGGCTGCAAAACACTTTTGTTTGGAACAAAAAGCTGCTGCCTTCTTGGGATTTTGCGCCGTTTGAAAATTTTTCATCAAACGCGCAGCACCAAAAAAACAGTAGCGCTGCAAATCCCAAACTGTTTCGAAAAAAAATTACGCGTGGAATAGTGCCGTGTTTGGCGCCTTATGCTACCTGCGTCGATTGGGAAAAAGAACGGGTGCTGTTTAGCTTTTGCTTCAAAACCACTGCTGTGATTTGAAGATCCAAGTTTCTGTTTGCTGTTTTGGCGCTTGGCGCTGCTGTGTTGGGAAAACCGCCGGTTACTGATTTTGTGGAATAAAAAAAAATTGCTTTGTGCACCACAGTGTGATTTAAATCCCTGCGCTGCTTAGTTAAAAAACCACCACTGTGCATGCTGTTTTTCTCCGCCGAAACAGTGTTGGCTCGTGTGTTTTAGAAACCAGCGCCTAGTTGATCCATTCAAGATCCGGTCCATGTTTGCTGGACTGCTGCGCCGTTTTCACTGAAATTTGCGCCAGTGGAACTTGTTAGGAACAATGGCACCGAATAAGCCTTTTGGAATTGAAGACTGCTGCGGCTGATTGGCTTGATTAAAACAAATGAACACTGCTGCGCTACAGTTTGTTTCATTTGGCGCAGCGTTTGGGAATTGTGCTCTTGCTGTTTGGGAATTGCAGCCTTGGGACTCACTGCTTTAAAGTCGCCACCACTGTGTTGGGAGTGGGCAACTGTTTCGGTTTGCTTGGAAAGCCACTGCCTGCTTGCTTGCTGGCGGTTTTTTATTGGATCACGTTCATCCATCATCCTTCTTGTAAATCCCAAGCATCCATGATCTTTTTTGTAACCGCGGCTTCAATAAAAAAACTTTCTTTGTTTTTCGTTGTTTCTTCATCCTTTTTTTAAATTTTATTTTGATTATATAAAATAAAATAACTAGAAACCTAAAAATAATAATTTTTACATTAATCATATGCCTCCGTACAGTTCACAATCAATCAATTTATTATGATCAACTCTCGTGATTAAAAAAATTAATAATCATCATTCACGCATTCAATCAAACATTAAAATAAAAAATGATCATAAAATCGAGATTAGAATGCCTGTAAAACAAAATTAGTAACAGTTCTAAAACTATCCGACCTCGATAACCACAAACAAAAAATAAAACCGCTCTGATACCAATTTGTTAGAGGAAAAACTTCCAAGATTATTGTTTTTTAAAACAATTTTTGGTAAAAAATTAACTAGACGGGCAAACGCCGAAACGGGCTCCAGATAAAAAATTTAATGTCAAACGATCAAAAATAAATTCGTACAACTAAAGTTAATTTAGAAGAATATCTTTTGTAAATCTAATATTCAACTACGACTTGATTTCGAGTTGAAGTTTCAGTCAGATCTTCTACTGTATTCTCTTACGCAATCTTCGAACGTAGTGTGGGCTACGATTCTATGAGAACTTGTACCGACAGAACCCCGATATATTTTAGTCTTAAAAGACAAAAATAATATCATAATAATAGTGATATATGAACTATCAATCTTAAACTAGTTCAGCCTACCCGCGTAGATATAGGGTTACAGCGGGGACCTAATGAGTAATTATAAGTTAGACTTCCAGTGGAACACAGACACCTACTGGAGGTTTCTGCAATTATGGAATGACATGCAGCGATTTTTGTAATTTTTATAAGATACTGAATTACAGTTCACACCACTAAATAACTATAATTACACTTTGAGTTATAATCTTAAGACCTTCTTGCAATGAGCGTCTGTTATTAAATACATACCATTTCTCTCCACGTTAAGATTTTCGATACCCACCAATTAAAATTAATTACTAACAATTTAATTTAATCTGCATATTGATATTCCTTAAATCCTTCCGCTTAACTTATTTGACCACCGGATAATCAAATCCACCTACAGGGTTTCACCAAGTCAAAACTTATTAGCATCTTTAAGGGGGTATCGTCAATTCTGATATTTCAGGATGTGAATTCCGTCAATAATTAATATTTATCATATAAATAATACTGCTATTCAACTCACCGAAAATATAGACCCATATAAGATTGCACCATCTAATGCATCAAAATAACGAATATTAAATATATACAAATCAATAATTATTTCAAGATTAAGAGTATAAGCACTATTCATAATAACCTTGGTGTGTAAATTAATTTATATAGTCAGTAAAAAATTAATTACCCAAAATGTCCCGTTCAATACACACAAAGTGTACTACTACAGAGAGTCAGAATAATAGACGATGCTATTATCTGATCCCTGTAATCAATACAGGTCTACTAAAACTCTGTACTACAGGCGTACCGATGGTATGTCCATTTTTATCTAAACTGTGAACATAAAACTTATATTCTACAACTTAAAATTCGATCTTTTGTGTGTAAGCCGTACTCTACACACCAGATTAAATACTGTACAGAATATCAGACATCCATGCGTAACTTTAAAGAAATGATATATATACATTGCTCATAAAGATTCTCATAAAATAAAAAAATTAATTTTATTAAAATAAAATTAAATACTAAAAATATAATTTTCAGTATACCAACCTTAACAATTCTAACACATGGAAAGAGCATTGGACTGCAGTAAAGAATATAAATAAGTATCGAAAAAAGACTAAGGATTATATGTTGGTTTACCAAGTCTACTACCTTTAGGGTACACAGACTCAAATTTTCAATCTGACAGGAATTCCCGTAAGCCGACCTCAAGATATGTGTTTACCTTAGAAAGTGTAGCTATAAGTTGGAGGAGTATCAAGCAATCCTGCATTGCTGATTCCACCATGGAGACCGAGTATGTGGTAACTTCTGAAGCAGCCAAGGAGGCCGTTTAGCTCAATAATTTTCTGTTGGATCTAGAGGTGGTACCTTCATTTCAGTCGGCTATTACACTTTACTATGATAATAGTGAAGCGGTTGCAAACTCGAAGGAGCAAATGGTCCATAAGAAAGGCAAGCACATTAAGTGTAAGTATCACTTGATACGAAAAATTGTACAGAGATGTGATGTTGCTGTGATAAATATTGCATTAGGAGACAACTTTGCAGATCTTTTTATAAAGAGCTTTCCGACTAAGACTTTTGATGGTCATGTAGAGGGCATGCGAGTCAGATATATGGCAGCATGATCTTGAGTATAAGTGGAAGATTGTTAGGGTTGATATACTGAAAATCATATTTTTAGTTTTTAATTTTATTTTAATAAAATTAATTTTTTATTTTATAAGAATCTTTATATGAAATGTACGTATATCATTTCTTTAATATTATGTATAGTATTTAATTAGATGTATAGAGTACGACTTGCACATAGAAGATCGAATTTTAGGTTCTTACATAATATAATTTTTATGTTTACAGTTTAAATGGAATGGACATACTATCGGTACGACTGTAGCACAGAATCTTAGTAGGCCTGGCTTGATTACGAGAAACAAAAAATAGCAACGTTCATTGTTCTGACTCTCTGTACTAGTACATTTTGTTTATATTTAACGGGACATTTCAGGTAATTAATTTTATATTGACTATATAAAATAATTCACACTCTAAGATTTCTATGAATAGTGCTTATCCTCTTAATCCTAAAATAATTATTAATTTGCATATATTTAATATTCATTATTTTGATTCATTAGAGGGTGCGATCTTATATGGGTCTGTATTCCCAGTGAGTTAGATAGCGGTATTATATATATGACGAATATTAATTATTGACGAAATTCATCTACCAAAATATCGGGATTGACGATACCCCCTTAAAAAAATTTATAAGTTCTGACAATCAAATAAATTAAGCAGAAAGGTTTAAAGAATATCAAAATACTCATTAAGTTATATTATCGGTAATTAAATATAATTTGCGGGTATCAAAAATCTTAACATAGGGAGAAATGATAAACATTTAATAACATGAGCTCAACGCTATATGGTCTCGAGATTATGGATCAGAGTTCAATTATAATTCTTTAGTGGTGAGAACTGTAATTCAGTATTTTGTGAAAATTACAGAAATCGCTGCTGGTTTTCGTAATTGCAGATATCGTTATGAGGTTTGCTTAATTGCAAAAACAGTTGATGCGTGTCTGTGTTCCACTTGAAGTCTTACTCATAATTACTCCTCAGATCCCTGTTGTAGCCCTATAAATATGCGGGTAGGCTGAACAATTTCATAACTTGTCTTCTAATATTAAAGCTGTTCAGGTTCTACCGATACGAGTTTTTAGAGGATTATAGCCCACACTATATCCAGGAATCGCATAAAAAAATATAGTAGAAGATCTGATAGAAGCTTCAACTCGGATTCAAATCGTAGTTGATGATTCGACCGGTAAAAATGTATTCTTCTAAATTAATTTTAAATGCACGGATTTTATTTTGATCGTTCGTCATCAAAAATTTTATCTGGAGCCTATTTTGGCGTTTGCCCATCTAGTTAATTTATTTTCGATAATCGTTTGCAAAAATAAAAATTTTTGCAATTTTACCTCCAACAATCATTTGCCCGAACTCCTTGATTAATGGGCGTGAAATGATCCAACTTCATTCCCAGACAGATTTCCATTTTGAGTGGAAAAATATTCAGTGCTGAACCATTGTCGATAAGCGTTACTGGAACCACTTTTCTAGACATTTAACAGTGATATGTAATGGCTTGTTGTGATTTCTCCGTTCCAGTGATAAATCTTTATCAGAGAAAGAAATTATCCTAAGCTCTATAATTGGCAAAATCAACCCAATCAACTGCTCGGGAGTTGCGTCTATCGAAACATTGGCCATATTCAGAACCTTGAACACCGCTTGTCGATGCCGGTGTGAAGCCATCAGCAAACCCCATATGCTGATGTTGGCCTGAGTCCTTTTCATATGCTTTAGTACTACATCGTCTTCTTTTTCTTGCTCCTTCTCCTTTCCTTTCCCACTTGCTTATCCCTTTTCTAATTGAGCCAACTTTAAGTGTTGCCCACTCTTAATCAGATATTCTAACCCTTTCTCAAGATCCCATAATCCTAGCATCATGTTCTTGGTTTGACTGATCTCAGTAGCGTCTGGAGAAATTTCAAATTCTCACAGGTCATCCAGATTGATGCACTTTGATCTTCCTTTCCTTTCTTTCTCATCTTCTATTGCCCATGTGTTGTCGATGTCGTCTAACCCCCAGATGTCTTTCCCAATGTAATCCACTTACTGTTCCAATGCAATTGAGAATTCAGTCCACTCATATCCATCTGACTTTAATATCATTTGGACCAACCAATAGGACTGCATTTCATCGACATAAACTTCCTCCTCAAAAAGCTGAGGAAGAAAAACACCATCAAGCACATGTCCGAATTCTTATGGCCGTACTGGGTAATCCAACGGCCAGTCATCATTCCCATTATGCTCTTCTTAGTTGTCGGCCTGAACCACCATTTGATATCCCTCCTAAGTATCGTCATTCCACTATTCTATCGTGTCCCACCCATTTCAAGTCATGATTAACGAACAAGACAGCTAATCCTTAACAGCTAGAACGCATAGGAATGGCAGATATGTCAAACAGACATAACGGCTAGGATCTTCTGACTGCCCCAGATAAATACAATTCACCCCGGCCTGTTTAGCCTAATTTGGCAGTAGATTGGTTGTGACATTTGGTTTCTGAACAGCCGAGGGAGGTGGACTGACCTTGTTGTTAATTAAGTCCTAAACTTGATGGCAGAGTCGTAGGCAGTTGTCGGTCAAGTTCCCATGGCTTTGATGGAAGGCGTAGTACTGGGAAAGGTTGACTCTTGGCGGTATGGGGTTTGGTAGTGGCATTGGATCTAAAATTTTTATTAGCCCCTTCTCGACAAGTCAATTCAGCGCTATAGATAATGGTATATTGAGGGGAGTGAAAACTCTCCTCGGCATCCTTTATTGCGGTGGATGGTTATTTCTGGGTGATTCGAAAGATAAAGGATTTGGTTGTTCAGCTTGAGGGTTCAAAATGTTCACCTTATTCGATCGGACAACAAGATTTGTGGAGGGTGTGGACTGATTCTGGTTCGAATTGCTAGTCAGGTAAGGTCTTCTTTGCTTTTGGCTCGGTTCAGCCTTCTCTATATCACCTAACTCGATTGTATCTTTAATCTGTACCCCAGCGTCGAACAGCTGCTCAAAAGTGGACAGCGAATGTGTGATCAAATAGCGCTTCAGAGGAGATTACAAGTTCTTTACCATAATTCTTACTTGCTCCTTTTTCATAGACCGATTTATCATTTTGACTGTCTTTCCCCTCCACTTGGTTAGAAAGTCCACAAATGACTCTCGGCCCCCATGTCGGGTGGTTTCGAGTTCTCGGGTAGTGACGTTCAACTGGATATTGTAACTGTACTGATTAACGAAAGCGATAGCAATGTCTTCCTATGTCCTGGTCTTTGTAACATCTAGAGAGAGAAATCATTTTTGATCTGCCCTAGAGAGTGACCAGTGAAACAATTGAGTCTTCAACTGATCGTTGATCCCCATGGGAGAGAGGGTACTGACGTACTTTCATAGATGGATCCGAGGATCTCCAGTTCCATCAAACTTTTCCATCTCTAGCATCTTAAAATTTTTTGACAGTTTGTAATCTGGGAATAAGCACAAACTTCCTACATCCAACATATATTCTTCCACTCCCTTGCTTTCCTCAGTACCTTTTCTATTTTGTTAATCTTTTTCACCAATGCAGATTTCCTAGACTGAGCTGTGTTTTCCTTCTCTATCATGGCTTAACGAAGAGCTCGATGTGGTACAATGACCTGTGGCCCTTCTTATCCCTAATTATCTGCCCAAAATCTTCTTCGTTCTCGTTTGGATCATCTTGCTGCTCATTTACCCCTAGCAAGCGAGCCTGGATTGCCCGAATCTAGGCCTGGCATTAATTTTGAGCATGCGTCTGCTCTTCGAAAGCCCTCTATATCTCAGTAATTGCCCTCATTAGGGTTGTCAGATTCACTTCATTTTTTCCATATCAGATGATTCCGCTATCTATTTAGATACTCTATAGAGTCTTCATGTTACTAACCTGGCCCAAACACGCACTGAATGCGATTCTTCTAACTCAATGATCTAAAATTGGAACAACCCTGATAATCTAAAAGAAGAAAAGAAAGTATCAAAAACTTCTCAAATAGATCCTCAATAACAAATAGATGAACAAATAACTGCGAACAGCAAAACAGAAGCATGCCCCGACTAGGCCCAAATTGACAGAAGATTGGAAAGCACAGCACCCAAAAACCCCCAGAAGGGAAACCCAAAACCCATGCCAATACTAAACAAAGGATCACCAAGATAAAGGTATAACCAAAGATTCTACGGGAAAAAACAGACAACACTCCGAGAGGAAGACAAAACTAAGCTGAACAAAACCTTAGGCCAAAATCCAAACAGAAGTACGAGAAAGGAAACAAACCTAAACAAAATCGACAGCACAAAATCAACACCCCAAAGTAGAGCCCGTAAGAGAGAGAAAGTTATCCTAAATCAAAAATGAGGCTGCAACCAAAACCCGGGCAAAGCCCCAAAAAGAAAGCTGAGATCCTAAAACAGACTAAGGCTAAGACCAAAAAAATCGAGCGAAAACCCGAGAGGGAAACTATTCTAAAACGAATAAAATCCAAAAGCAAACCTGGGTTGAACCTCGGGAGATAAACTATCCTAAGCCAAACAAACAAACAAAAGGTCCTAAACAAGCACAAACAAAACATACAATTAAACAAAAATATTTTAATCATACCGATTAAGCACCTCATGGGAAGGTTCTAAGCTACTATATGCAGAAAAATGACGGTTTAGTCAATCACTCTGGGTACTTTCTGAATAGAGTCAAGAATATACGTATCATGCCTAGTGTGGTACAAGTCATGGTTAAATGGTACACAGTAACTTTTTTGCCACACCTATAGAAGCGTGCAGCCAAAAGGCTTTCCTGTCTTCCCGATATAGTCCTAAGACAGTAAATTGATCGGGGTATCGGGTCGACCAAGCAGGGGGCTGAGAACAATGCAAATGCGTGCGAGAATGAAAATAAGAAAGTCAAATTAAGAACTAATGATATTTTCGAGTCTAGCCTTCTTATTAGATTTTGTAAACAAGTACCTAGCGAAGTCACCATAAAATACTGTAATGACAAAATTTTGGGTTTGCTTCAAAACTAAAATATATAATTTAAGAGTTATTTTAAAAATCTTTTAACACCTTGAAAACTAAAAGATTTTGAAAACTCTTTTATGAAAAATTGAGACGCCACTTAGTTTTTGAAAAAAATAAAGAAAAATAAAAATAGATTACTGATCTTTGAAACGTTTAACTAGAGAAAATAAGGATTCGGGGATAAGGTACGGATCGAAAAAGATGTTAGGCACTCCGTTCACCCAACCGTGAGATTAACATCTACTAATCATCATTGGTTCTTTAATTAGATTTTTCAAATGCATGCAAATACAAAAAATATAAGTAATGAGAGAACATCCAAAATCAAAATAATAAAAATACATAGCATAAGTACATAGAATGCCAAACAAAGAATAAAAGAAAATTCTAGATTCTAAGACATGCAAATTCTAGCTAAAGAATATGTGAAGCAAACCGCATGCAATAGACAAAGCATAAAATCATGTAAATGAAACTAGCAAACGCTAATCATGTCAAAATTAAACTAAGCATAACATAGACTTAAACGAAAGAGAAATAAACCTAAGAATTTTTAAGTTTTAAACATTCTGATCAGTACTACAAATTATATACTAGATGTTTCAATTATGATAAGACAAAACACTTAAAAGAGATAATTAAGCTACTGGAATAGAATTAAGATATTGGAAATAAAAAAAGCGTGCGCTTGTAATTTATAAATGTTGTAGTCGCCAAGAATATGAGGTGAAAGGGCACGGGCACAATGTTGAGTGTTGCGACCGTAAAAATGTTAGTGCCAAAATGTAGCGATTGTAACATTGATTGTCGCGACCACATGGTGGTTTGGCACTGTTTTGTTAAATTTTAATGGACAATGTATTGGGATGTGAATGTGTGACACAGAAGCATACTATTATGAAAAATATTATGAAATCACGAAGAACTTAATTCTAAACATAATCTTAGAATCAAGCATATTTATTACTTAATTAATCAAGATCAATAAATTAACATGTAAATGAGAAATTAAACCTAATTACGACAAAATTAAAGAATAGACATGCAATTCACGAATTGGCATTCGAAATTCTATCCCGACCACTTCACAAGAGTAAAGAATGTGAAGAGAAAAGTGTCGAAAATCCAACAGAATACCTAGAACACGATTATCCAAAAGGGGTCCTCAAGCCGTGGAATACAGAATCCTCAACTCGATCCTCGAGGAGCAATCCAATTCTAGTATCCAAGTCGAGCTCGAACAGTAATACGAATCGAGGTGTGTGCCGGGAATACAGCAAAGTATCAATGTACTTAGAATTGTATTTGACAAAACAGCAGTATATCGACGTCAGTTAAAAGCTCTCTAAAATCGTACCAAAGGTACGATTATATAGAATATGCCAACCAATAAGGTGCTGCCACGTTCAATGCTCAGACTGGGCTCACAAAGCTTGCGGTTGCCACCTTTAAAAAATTACGACCGTGAGGATAGAGGTTGTAACTGTTACAAATATTAGCGTTTTCAAGAGATTCTTGTTGCAATCGCAATAACTAACAGAACAGTTGCGAGATTCAAAGTTTGTGGGTGAATTGCTTGGACCAGTGAACAACCAAGTCGTAAGGTTTTAAAGGTTGCAGCCTCAAAGTTCGAAAGATATGTTCTTGTGGTTTGATTTCATGGAATACTGGATTCGAATTGCATCTCAGTGATTGTGCAGAGACATCATTCCACTTAGTTTTCATCATTAGACTTAACTGGATAAGCCTAAGATTCAGCGGGATCAAATTGGGGTGTTTACAATCACTCAACTTCAATATTGTGTCGTTAGCTTGTATAATCTGCACCTCACCCTTTCCAACTATATTGCAAGCCTCATCGTCTCCCAAATAAACATCCCCGAAATTCACTTTTACATAACTCGGAAGTATATCAATACGAAGAGTAGCATGGAATGACGCTCCCGAGTCAACTATCCAAGATTCAATTCTAGAATCTAAAGCACAAATCACAAGATCGGTATTCTCATCCTCAATAACGTTTATCGTAGCCTTATCCCCGTGATTTGTATCATCCCTCTATTTTCATGGAGCCGTGCAGTCTTTCTTGAAGTTTTCTTTTTATTCATTGTTCCAACAGCCACTAAATTTTTGCTCACCACCCTGCAACTGTGATATTCTCCATGACTTAAACATGTGATTTCCCCAGAACTTCTAACATTTTCTGTCATTCTTTCTCCCTCTACTATCTGCACTCAAAATTGACCTAGATGTTAACCCCACACCTAATGTTCTTCTACGTGATCTCTCTACCAAAATAAACCCCACAACATCCTTCAGTTTTAACTTTGCTAATCTCGAAGAGTTACCCACTACCACAACCAAACCATTTCAGCTTTCTATTAAACCAGACAAGATGGCTAAGGCTCTGACTTTATTATCAAAGTCAATTTCACCGATTCTAACTGATTGTTGGTAGAATTGAAGTCATTGAGATGTTCGGCAATGATAGCATTATTTTCCATCTTCAAGTTAAATAACTTCTTTATTAGATATACCGTATTTGATGCTGAAGGCTTTTTGTACATTTTTTCCAATGTCTTTAACAAATTTTTTACCATCTTCTCCTTTGCGATGTTGGATATCACAAATGGTTCAAGACTTAATCGCACGGTCCCCAAGGCTTTACGATTTACTATTTCTCATTCATCCTACGGTATCTTTTTCGACTTCTCCCCTATCAAAAGAAGAAGCAAATTCTTTAGGTACAGAACATCTTCGATCTGCATCCTCGAGAGTGCGAAGTTTGGACCAATGAACTTCTTAATCTTGATCTTTTCTTCTTCTGACATGTTGCGTTCTTCAACCTCAAAAACCTAGAACTCTTATATCAATTGTTGGGGATTGATCATGATAAACAATCTGACTTACAAGCCATGTGAAGCATTCACAAGTCACAAAAGAATAGGAAACAAGCAAAAAAAAAATCACAAGAACAAAATACACATATTTACATGGTTCGACAAGTTATACTTACAACCATGGGCTTACACTTTTAACTATAATTTTGAGAGAATTAAAAAATGATGTGTTTGAACAAAGTACTATGTGAAAATTAAATCTAAACTTAGAACAGCCATAACCCTGACAGCTTTAAAAATAGAATCCCAAAACAGATCGATCAATCAGTCTCCAAACCGTTTAATCAGTCATCGATCCTAATTGATTTGTCCATTAATCTGTCTTTAACTACTCGTAGTTTGTTGTAAACCGATCGATCGGTCCCAAACCGATCGATCTGTTTATCAATCCTGATCAATATGTCTGTTAATCCGTCTGAGGCAACTTGTAGTTCTTTTGCAAACTGATCAATCGATCTGAAAATCGATCGATCCATCTGTTACGCAGATGGATTTTCTTTACATATTAACAAGTTACTGTGACATAATCTTTCTTTAATAAATAGTTATGTATTTTTTCTTTTGTACACTTAGTTAAGGTCAACATATCGACATAATTCAGGATAAATTTATGCAGCATCTTTACAAATGTCAACTTCAAATAATTTAGATCTTATTCCCCTACCTAAACATTCATCCCAATTTTTCAACACAAACCAACCCTTATCTAAAATCCAAAATTGGATTGGAAAACAATATTAAAATATCATTTTAACTGTTAATAAGATAACATGCAGGATAATTTGGCTACTTAATTAGCATGCTTCTTATTTGTTGCACAAGCTATGATTTCCTGATAAATTAATTGTTGCACATCTTGACTATTTTTTTTAACGTGTAATAAATTAGATGCAAGTTCCTAGGACAAAAAATTTACAAAAAAATTTATTTCTACTTTTATTACGCCCTCAACCCCGAGACACTAGAACCAACCCTGATAAACTCCGACAATGTAAGAGTTTTCTTACGAAAAGAGTTTTTTGGCCCAAAACACCACGAAACCGCTTTCAATAAACCATTTAAAAGAAGGATATCAACCTCTCAAAGAAAAGATTTCGAAAATAAAATAGTGAAAGGTGCTCTAGTAGGGAGACTGCTCATCGGTTTTCTACAAACTGCAACAATCGAGAGTAGTGTTTAGCTGCTCGATAAACCAATCGATCGGTACATCGAGCGGTCCAACCTTGGACCCTTTTTCAAAACATGCACCTTCCCACACTCCAACTACACATCCAAACAAGCCTCCTAAGCAAACCAATTTATGAAAAGATTACAAAGAAATAAAGAAACATCTCTAAACACCTTCAAACTTTGAAAACTCAACATTTAAACCCACCAAAAAACATTCAAACGATACCCAAATGTCCTCTCATGCATACAAAATATGTGTTCGTAGCCTTAAAGCCTTACAACAAAAGTTACACCACCCCGAATACAATCAACAAAAGTGTTTAAAAAAGGAAGTACATTTACAACATTTGATCTTCAAAGGATGCTACAATACACATGTAACTCTACGAACTACTATAAAAGGGTCTCGAGATCACCATCCTTATTTCATAGTTTTCTTTTCGCTATCTCCTGAAAATGTTTATACAACATGAGTCAAGACTCGCAAGAAATTGACTAACAATGAACAAATGCATGATATGCGAGGATGATTATGCAAAATGCAACATATAATTTTTATCAAAAATTAACTTCCATTTTTTACCAAAATCTCATTCACATAACCGGTTTTCCTTATGCAAGACACATTCATCACTTAGTTATTTATTCGCGTTTCATTACACCCATTTCAAGTTCTCAATTTTCACAAATCACGCATACGCATGAACACGTCGCCCTCGTTTTCTCCTATCTCAACCAACTCGTGGTTTACATTCTGAGAGCCGACGCCGGACGAGCTTATAGATCCACACTGTGTTATTAGCAATCGGGCCACGTGAGACCTGCTAAGTAACGGTGCATTCTATGACTTGCCGCGACTAACGCTTTGTTCTCGGTTATTAGCCAATTGATAGGTCACCCAATTTGCACAATTTTTTATTCTTTCACCGAGAAGCTATTTAAACCCAACTTAAAACGATTAATATATCTAAATCGGTTCTTTTTATTTTATTATACACAAATTTCAGCACGCATCCAACCCAAACATGGCTCTTCTCGTCAACATTTAACAGACATAAGATTACAATTGATTATACATTATCAATTTCATACTTTTTCCACATTTGGTTTTAATTAGCTTAAAACCCCAAACTAACACCTTATGATTCCCAAAAAGAAAACTCATCAATTTCACAAGATTTAGTCAAATATTAACCAATTCCATTATTGGGTCCATAAATTCAAAAATCCCAAAATTCTCAAGGATTATCCCAACACCAAACCCTAACTTCTCATCTTTCAATTTTAACCATTTCCAACTACAACAACAAGTAAAATTCATCCTAGATTATCGACAAATCAAATACTTAATAAGCTTTAACATTAAATCCAAACTTATGGTTTTAAAAACATAGATTTATCATGATTTCATATATAAATTCAAAATAATCAACTCGTATATAACAATGTTCATGAGAAGTCATAGATCTTACCTCTTAGATGCCCAAAACACAAGAAACAAGCCTCCAATCAAGAAACCTCAATCATTGAGTGAAAACCAAGCTTCCAATAAATAAGCCAACTCCTTCAATGGTGTCTAATCAAGAAAGAAGCAAGAAATTTCCTCTAAATGAGCAAGAGAAGCTCATAGAACATCAAAAATTAGATATGGAGCTTAAGGTTTTGTTTTAGAGAGAGAAAGAGATGAAAGAAATGAAACGATAAGCTCCAATCTCGAATTAAAAATTGCTCTCTGTCATAAACGAATCGATCGGTATGTGAATGAAAAAAATTTGATTTCCCTCTCGCTGGACAGCATTCTAAGAAAAGAAAATGTACACTTAAACCCAAATTTTTTTCTGACACCACAAGACTTGTTCATTTAACCCACAATACTTATTTTCATGCATAATCAAGCATATAATTATCGTCACATCTCATTATCATGATCAAATTTTAATTCTCTCTCACAATTAAATATTTTACTATATTTCACTGAACGTTTCGCAACAAAATTTAATTAATTATTTTAAAATAAAGGATAAATTATACTTACACCCCTTGTATTTAACAATTATATCACTTTCATCCCATCTATTCTCTAAAATATCATTGCACCCCCTTATTTTTTTATTTTTGTAACATTTTGGTCCAAAAGTTAACTTTTCGTTAACTTTTGAACAGAAAAATAGTATTTTCACACTTACACCCTCTATTTTCTTTCTTTTCACACTTACATCCCATGTTTTTTTTATTTTTTGTTTTTTTTAATTATAAAATTTTAATTAAAAAATTTACTAAATACAAAATAAGTAAAATAAAAACATAAAATTTAATTTATTAATTTATTTTTATTTTTAAGTATTTTTTTTATAAAAAAATATTAATTTTGATAAAAAAAAATATTAATTTCTATAGTAAAATATTTTAACATTAGCTCAAACGAGTATAGTGAAATATTCTATCTATGATTTTTTTTTTTTTTGCCTTTTTATTTTTATTTTTAGTAAAAAAATAAATTATTATATTTTTAAAACTCATTTAATTGGAATAATTTTAAAAAATATATAATTTTCTTGACTAACGCACTATTTGGGATTTTTTTTTTGTCTTTTTTTGTGTGTGTGGCTCTTTCAGTCTTGTTTGAATTTTTTAAATTTTTTTACTCTAAATCTTTTTACTTTTTTGATTCATCATAGTAAAATAAATTTAAATATAGTTATTTTGGCTAAAGATTAAAAAAATTATTAAAAAAAAGTGTTCTATAAAGCTTTAAATTGGTTTTTTCACCTTATTTGAACTTTTTCTAATTTTTTATCAAAT